>PJEM01009464.1:0-71350 GCA_004023845.1 Helogale parvula
AAAAGGGAGGGGGTGATGGTCATGGTGGTGGGCACTTGTGGGGAGAAGCACTGGGTGTTATATGGAAACCAATTTGACAATAAACTATTAAAAAAGAAAAAATAAAGAAAAAAAAATAAAGAAAACCACATATGGCACTTTAACTCTTGGGACTTATACCTGAGAGATGGGCCCCCCAAACTTCAATCTTTGAAAATGGTGGAACTTGTGTCCCCAAGACACAACATTTGCACTCCAGGGGTACCAGAAAGTAGAAGGAAGAGAAAGGGGTAGAAAATTTATTTTAAAGAATAATTGCTGAAAACTTCCACAACCTGTGTTCAAAAAAACAAACAAACAAACACAAAACCAAAACACCCAGATCCAGGAAGCTCAGAAAGTTCCAAATAAGATTAACTCAGCGACCCTTACCAAGGCATTTTATAATTAAATTGTCAAAAGTTAAAAACAAGGAAAGAATCTTATAAACAACAAGAGAAAAACAAGTTGTAATACAGGGAGCTCCATAAGACTATTAGTTAATTACTTAGCCAAAACTTTTCAAACCAGAAGGGAGTGGCATGAAATATGCAGAATACTGAAAGAAAATAATTTGCCAACCAAGAATACTGTCCACAATAAAATTGTCCTTTGGAATTGAAGAAGAGATAAACAGTTTTCACAAAGAAAAGCTGTAAAAATTCATCATCACTATACTAGAAATACAAAAACATCTTAAAGGGACTTCTTTAAGCTGAAACAAGAGGGCACTAATCTGTAATAGGACAACATATAAAAGTATAAATTCCTCTAGTAAATAAATATGTATAGTCATATATAGAATAATATAATACTAATGGTGGTGTATGTATCATATATAACCTTACTACAAAAGTTAAAAGACAAAAATATTAAGAATAAGTATAATCACAAAAATGTGTTAATGGAAATAAATATATAATATCAATATAAAAATATAATATATAAAAATGAATATAATATTCATTTCTTCTTTTTATAGAAAGAATTAGATTCTTACATCAACAACAAAGTGAGGAAGAAGTAAATTTATAAAGTATTTGTATGCAGTTGAAGCTGTTATCAGCCTAAAAGGAGGTTTTTAATTTTAAGAAGTTTATGCAAATCTCATAGTAACCACAAAAGAAGCCTAAAGTAGATATAGAAAAGATAATGAGAAAAGAATCGAAGTATATTATGACAGAAAACATTAAATTACAAAGGAAAATAGCAAGAGAGAAAGAGAATAACAAAAGATCAACAAAACAGAAAACAATAAACAAAAATGTAAATAGTAAAGCCTTACTATTTCGCATACTAATCACTTTCAATGTAAGTAGACTAAATCCAATCAGATGCAGTAGACTATCTAATTAAATTAGGAAATAAAACACAAGAATCAACAATATGCTGTCTACAAGAGATACATTTTGGATTTAAGTATACATATAGACTGGAAGTGAATGGATGGAAAAAGATAGTGCATGCAAAGAATCACCTAAAGAAAGTAGAAGTGGCTATACATATATCAGAAAAAAGACATTGTAAGTAAAAAATGATCACACAACAGAAAGATGATCATTACATAATGATAAAAGGGTCAATTCAAGAGATAGATATAACAATTGTAAATACATATGCATTCAACAGCACCTAAATGTCTAAAGCAAATATTAACAGAACTAAAAAGAGAAATGGCAAGAAACTTCAATACTACATTTTGAATAATTAATCCAGACAGAAAATTAATAAGGCAACAACAGACTTGAACAATAATATAGACCAACATATATATACAGAACATTACATGCAATAGTAGAAGAGTTTACATTTCTCTCAAATGCACACATAGATTTTCCCAAGAAAGCTCACATATTGGGTCACAAAACAAGCCTTAAAAATTTAAGAAGACTGAAATCATTCCAAGTATCTTTTCTGACCACAGTGGTATAAAATTAGAAATCAGTAAAAAAAAAAAAACTTGTGGGAATTAATTTTTTCTTTCTTTCTATATAAACAACACTGTATTGAACACTCTTTGAGTCAGGAATAAATCCAAGAGAAATTAGAAAATATCTGAGACAAACAAAACCAAATATACAGAAAGCAACATACTAAAACTTACAGGTACAGCAAAAGCACTGTGAAGAAGACAGTTGATAGTGATAAATAATTTCATTGGAAAGAGGAAAGACTTCAAATAAATAATTCAGTTTTAAACCTTCAAAGAACTAAAAAGCCAAAAAAAAAAAAAAAAAAAAAAAAAAAAAAAAAAAAAAAAAAAAAAAAAAAAAAAAAAAAAAAAAAAAAAAAAAAAAAAAAAAAAAAAAAAAAAAAAAAAAAAAAAAAAAAAAAAAAAAAAAAAAAAAAAAAAAAAAAAAACCAACAACAACAACAAAAACCACCACAACAACTAAGCCCAAAATTAGCAAAAGAAATGAAATAATAACACTTAGAGCAGAAAGAAATAAAATAGAAAAAAAATAGGAAAAATTGACAAACTAAGAGTTTTTTATGAAAGAGGAAAAAGGGACAAACTTTATAAAGGGTTAATATACAAAATATATTAAGAACTTACACAACTCAATACTAAAACAAAATAAAACAAAACAAAAAACAAATAATCCAATTTTAAAAATGGACAGAGCTCTTTACATGTTTTGGCTATTGTTGACAGTGCTGCTATGAACATTGGGGTACATGTGCCCCTATGCATCAGCATTTCTGTATCTCTTGGGTAAATCCCCAGCAATGCTATTGCTGGGTCATAAGGGAGTTCTATGGATAGTTTTTTGAGGAACCTCCACACTGTTTTCTAGAGCTGCTCAAGAAGATGTGGTATATATACACGATGGAGTACTACATGGCAATGAGAAAGAATGAAATCTGGACATTTGTAGGAAAGTGGATGGACCTTGAGGGTGTCATCCTAAATGAAATAAGTCAGGCAGAGAAGGACAGAAACCATATGTTTGCATTCATAGGTCTAACAGGAAAACAGGAGAAACCTAATGGAGGACCAGGGGGAGGGGAAGAGGGAAACAGAGTTGGGGAGAGAGACGGATGCAAAACTTGAGAGACTATTGAATGCTGAAAATGAACTGAGGGCTGAAGGGAAAGGGGGAGGTGGTGGTGATGGAGGAGGGCACTTGTGGGGAAGAGCACTGGGTGTTGTATGGAAATAAATTTGACAATAAAATATTATGAAAAAAAAATGGACAGAGGACCTGAATAGACATTTTTTGAGTACTTTAAAAAATACTCGAGTATTTTAAAATATTTGAGTATTAAAAAAAGAGATCAATAATAAAGTAGATTTAATCAGTAATACAAAATTTTTAACATTATTTTTATTTATTTTTGAGAGAAAGAGAGACAAACAGCGCATGAGCAGGGGAGGATCAGAGAAACAAGGAGACACAGAATCAGAAGCAAACTCCAGGCACTGAGCTGTCAGTACAGAACCTGATGCGGGGCTTGAACCCAGGAACTGTGACATCATGACCTGAACTGTAGTCGACCACTTAACAAACTGAGCCACCCAGGCGCCCCTTAATCAGTAATCAAAAACCTCTCAATAAAGAAAATATCAAGACCTTATGTTAAACTGGTGAATTCTACCTAACATTTAAAGAAAATTATCAATCCTTAATCTTTCATTAAATATAGAATAGGGAATACTTCTGAACTCATTTTTTAATGTTTTTATTTATTTTGTGAGAGAGAGAGAGGAGAGAGAGAGAGAGAGAGAGAGAGAGCGAGAGAGCGAGCGAGAGAGCGCATAAGCAGGGAAGGGTCAGAGAGAGAGAGAGAGGGAGACACAGAATCCGAAGACAGGCTGCAGGCTCTGAGCTAACTGTCAGCACAGAGCCTGACGCAAAGCTCAAACCCACAAACCGCTAGATCATGACCTGAGCTGAAGCCGGACACTCAACTGACTGAGCCATCCAGGTGCCCCTGAACTCATTTTAACAAGCCAGTATTACCCTAATTCCAAAGTCATACAAAAATACCAAATAAAGGAAACTAAACACCAATATCCCTGATATTGCATAGATGCAAAAATCCTCAACACAATATTAGAAAACCAATATCACACTGAGATACCACCTCACGCCAGTCAGAATGGCTAAAATGAACAAATCAAGAGACTATAGATGCTGGCGAGGGTGTGGAGAGACGGGCACCCTCCTACACTGTTGGTGGGAATGTAAACTGGTGCAGCCACTCTGGAAAACAGTGTGGAGGTTCCTCAAAAAACTATCCATAGAACGCCCTTATGACCCAGCAATAGCACTGCTAGGGATTTACCCAAGAGATAAAGAAATGCTGATGCATAGGAGCACATGTACCCCAATGTTCATAGCAGCAATGTCAACAATAGCCAAAACATGGAAAGAGCCTAAATGTCCATCACCTGATGAGTGGATCAAGAAGATGTGGTATGTATAAACAATGGAGTACTACATGGTAATGCGAAAGAATGAAATCTGGCCATTTGTAGGAAAGTGGATGGACCTCGAGGGTGTCATGCTAAGCGAAGTGAGCCAGGCAGAGAAGGACAGAAACCATATGTTTACACTCATAGGTCTAACAGGAAAACAGGAGAAACCTAATGGAGGACCAGGGGGAGGGGAAGAGGGGAACAGAGTTGGGGAGAGAGAGGGACGCAAAACTTGAGAGACTACTGAATACTGAAAACGAACTGAGGGTTGAAGGGAAAGGGGGAGGGAGGAAAAGAGGTGGTGGTGATGGAGGAGGGCACTTATGGGGAAGAGCACTGGGTGTTGTATGGAAACCAATTTAACAATAAACTATTGAAAAAAAAAAAAAAAAAAAGAAAACCAACATCACACTGAAGTATCATGCATTATGACCAAGTGAGATTTACCTTTGTATTTCAGGAACGGTTTGGCATATACAAATGAACAAATGTTATATGCCACAATAAAATAATGAAGAAAAAAACATCATATGATCATCTCAATAGATGTAAGGATAGATTTAACAAAACTATTCACTTTTCTTGACAAAAAAAAGAAAACAGCTCAACAATTTAGATGTAGAAGGAACTTACCTCAATATGACAAAGGCCATATATGAAATGCTCACAGCTAACATTACACTGAATGGTTAAAAGCTAAAAACTTTTTCTTTAACTTATGGAGTGTTATAAAGATGTTCACTCTTTCTACTTATATTCAACATAGTACTAGAAGCTCTAGCCAGAGAATCTCAGAATGTAAAATAAACAAAATGCATCCAAATTGTAAAAGAAGAAGTAAAATTATCTGGTTGCTGAGGATATGATTTTATATGTAGAAAACCAGAAAGATGCCACACACACGCACACACACAAACGCACACAAAACTGTCAGCACTACTAAATTCATTCAGTAAATGTTCAGGATAAAAAAGTCAACATGGAAAAATAGTTGTGCTTCTGTATACCACAAACAAATTACTTGAAATGGAAACTGAAAACTCCTATTTACAATAGCATCAAAAATAATAAAATATCTTTTAAAAAATAACCCTGAAATAATTGGGCATTGACATATAAAAATGAATATAGATAGATTTTATACCCTTCACAAAATTTAATTCAAAATGTATCACAGACCTAAGTGTAAAGCATGAAACCTCTAGAAGATAACATAGGAGTAAACTTAGATGGCATGGCTATTGTGAAGACATTTTAGGTATAAGATCAAAAGCACAAACCATAAAGGAAATAATTAATAAGCCAAATTCATCAAAACCAAAAATTTCTGCTCTGTAAAAGACATTGTGAAGAGAATGGGAAGACAGGTCACAGATTCAAAAAATATTTGGAAAAGATATGTCTGGTAAAACACTATAAAATATATAAAACTATAGACTTTGCATGATAATGAATCATCAGTGTAGGTTTATTGATTGTAATGAATGTATAACTCTGGCGAGAGATTATGATAATGAAATAAGCTATACAGGTGTTGGGGCAGAGACTCATGGGAAATCTCTGTATATTACTGTCTGTTTTGTTGTGAAACTAAAAGTATTTTAAAAAGGTAAAAATAATAAACTACTTAGGTATAAATATAACTAAGAAGGTGAAAGTTTTGCATACTGAAAACTATAAAACATTAATAAAGAAATTAAAGCAGATAAAATAACAAGAAAACTACCCTATGTTCACAATTTGGAAAAACATAATATAAATAAAATATCCATATTACCCCAAGTGATCTACAGATTCAATGCATTTCTCATCAAAATTTCAATGGCATTTTTATTCAGAAATAGAAAAACAACTCTAAATCTCATATGGTACCACAAAAGTCCCAGAATAGCTGAAATGATATTGAAAAAGAAGAATAAATCTGCAGGTATTACACTTCTTGGTTTCAAAATATATTACAAAGCAATAGTAATAAAAATGGTATGGTACTGGCATAAAAACAGACATGGAACAGAATACAGAGCTCAAAGAACTATGCATATGCAATCATCAAATCTTCAACAACTATTCCATGAATACATAATGGAAAAAAGTATCCACAATAAATGATATTTAGAAAACTCGATAACCATTTCCAAAATCGTTAAATGGGACATTAATTTTACACCATACACAAAAATTATCCCCAATGTATTAAAGTGTTAAACTTGGTGAGTTCTAAATGGTTCATTTTTGCTTTTGATTCCCTTGCGTTTGGAGATGTGTCGAGTAAGAAATTGCTGCAGTTGAAGTCAAAGAGGATGTTCCCTGCTTTCTCCTCTAGGGTTTTGTTGGTTTCCTGTCTCAAATTCAGGTCCTTCATTAATTTTGAGTTTATTTTTGTGTGTGGTGTAAGAAAGTGGTCTAGTTTCACTTTTCTGCATGTTGCTGTCCAGTTTTCCCAGCACCACCTGTGAAAGAGGCTGTCTGTTTTCCATTGGATACTCTTTCCTGCTTTTCACTATCACTGCCAGGAATTTACCCAAGGGATACAAGAATGCTGATGTATAAGGGCACATGTACCCCAATGTTCATACCAGCACTTTCAACAAGAGCCAAATTATGGAAAGAGCCTTAATGTCCATCAACTGATGAATGGATAAAGAAGGTGTGGTTTATATATACCATGGAATAGTACATGGCAATGAGAAATAATGAAATCTGGGTATTAGTGGCAACCAGGATGGATTTAAGGGTATTAAGCTAAGTGAAATAAGTCAGACAGAGAAGACATATACCATATGTTTTCACTCATATGTAAATCTGGAGAAACTTAACAGAAGACCATGGGGAAGCCGGGGGGGGGGGGATAGTTAAGGAGAGGGAGGGAGGCAAACCATAAGATACACTTAACTAAAGATAACAAACTGAGGGTGTATAGGGGGGTGTGGGAAAGAAGAAAGTGGGTGATGGGCATTGAGAAGGGCACTTGATGGGATGAGCACTAGATGTATGGAAACCAATTTGAGAATAAATTAGGTTTTTTAAAAAAAGAGTTAAACTTAAGATCTGAAATCACAGAGCTCCAAGGAGAAAACCTAGGAGAAAAGCTTGTTGATATTGATCTTGGCAGTTATTTCTTACATTGACACCAAAAGCATAGGCAAGAAAAACAGAAAATAGACTAGTGAGACTACATAAAACTAAAAACCTGAGCAGAAAAAGAAACAGTCAACATAATGGAAAGGTAACTTATAGAATGGAAGAATATAATTGTAAGTCATGTATCTGATAAAGTGTTAATATCCAAAATATAAAAGGAACTCCTGAGTTCATGTGTCAGTTCTTGCAATTTTTTGATGGAGTCTTCTGTGTCTTCCATATAGAGTAGCATATTTTCTGCACGTGTTTGGCTTCTTCCTTGCTGATTTGGATGATTTTATTTCTTTTTATTGTGTTGTGATTGTGATTGTTAGGACTTTTGGGACGATAAATAACTTGGACAGGGATGAGAATGGATATCCCTATCTTGTTCCTGACCATAAAAAAAAAAAGTTCTCAGCTTTTCTCCATTGAGGATGATATTAGCTGTGAGTTTTTCATATAGCCTTTATTATGTTGAGGTATGTTCCCTGTAACTCTACTTTGTTGAGGATTTTTATCATGAGTAAATGTTGTACTGGGGTAGTCACTCTGGAAAACAGTATGGAGGTCTCTCAAAAAGTTAAATATAGAATTTCCTTATGATCCATAAATTGCACCACTAGGTATTTATTCAAAGAATTAAAAAACAAAAATTTGAAGAGACACATACACCCTAATTTTTATAGCAGCATTATCTACAATAACCAAATTTTAGAAAAGTTTAAATGTCCATCGACTGATGAGTGGATAAAGAAGATGCAGTGTATATATACAGGCATGTACATATATATGTGGGCATACACACACACACACACACATATATATATACATACATACATACATATATACACAATGGAATATTACTCAGCCATAAAAACAATTAAATCTTTGCATTTGCAATGACGTGGATGGAGCTAGAGAGTGTTTTGGCAAGTGAAAAGTGTCAGTAAAAGAATAACGATTATCATATGATATCACTCAAATGTGGAATTTAAGAAAGAAAGCAGAAAAATGGAAAGAGAGAGAGATCAAGAAACAGACACTTAACTATAGAGAACAAACGGATGGTTACTAGAGGGGAAGGTGTGGGGGTGTGCATAAAGTATGTAATGGGGTTTAAGGAATGCACTGGTGATGAACACAGGGTGTTCTATGTAAGTGTTGAATTCCTAAATTGTATACCTGAAGTTAATATTACAGCATATGTTAACTAACTGGAATTTAAGTAAAATCTTTAAAAATAAAATAAAAATGGGGAACCTGGGTGGCTCAGTCAGTTAAGCGTCTGACTTCAACTCAGGTCAAGGTCTCATGGTTGGTGAGTTTGAGCTCTCACATCAGACTGTATTGACCACTCTGAACCTGGAGCCTGCTTTAGATTCTGTGTCTTCCTCTCTCTGCCCTACCCCTACCCATGCTATGTCTGTCTGCCTCTCTCTCAAAAATAAATTAAAAAATAAAAGAAAAGAAGAAGAAATTCCTATAACTGAATAGAAAACAACAAAATGTCCTAATTAAAATATGAGCCAAAGACATGAAGAACAACTTGTTCAAAGAAGACATGCAAACGTCCTGTAGGTATATGAAAAAGTGTTTAGCATCACAAATCATCATGGAAATGGAGATCAAAACCATAATGGGTTATTATCTCATATTTGTTAAGATAGCTATAATTGATAAACCCCAAAATTAAACAAATATCAGTGAGGATATGGCAAAAAGAACTCTTGTACACTGTTAGTGGAAACGTAAATTGGTAAAGCCACTAGGAAAAACAGTATGTACGTTCCATAAAAAATTAAAAATATATAACTACCATGTGATTAAGCAATTACACTTGTGGGTATATATCCCAAGGAATTTAAACCACAACCTCTAAAAGATATTTGCATTCTCGTGTTCATTATAGTGTTGTTCACAATAGCCAAGACATGGAAGCAATCTGTGTCCAGGAATAGAAAAATGAATCAAGAAAATGTGATACATATATAATCAAGCCTTAAACAATGGAAATCTTCCTGTTTGTGACAACAGGAATGTTCCTGGAGAATGTTATGCTAAGTGAATTAAGCACCGATGGACAAATACAACTTGCTGCTATTTATATAAAGAATCTAAAATATTTTCTGTAGGACAACATGGCAGAGGAATAGGGGGATCCAAACTTCCCATGTCTCTCAAGCAAAGAGTTGAAGCCAAAGGACTTTGAACCCCAAGAGTCTGGTAGGAAAAGAGACTGAGTTGCTACCAGGGAGACACTGGGACAACCTGATGGGACATAGGTGGGTCCTTGAGAACTGGGAGAGATAAAATGGGCCATGTAGGCACAGAAAGGAGGGATCCCCTTTTGCAGAGAGACAAAGGGAAGAGAAAGAGAGGCTGAGGAGGGGGAAATGGGTGATGGGCATGGAGAAGGGCACGTGTTGGGATGAGCACTGGGTGTTATATGGAAGCCAACATAACAATAAACTACATTAAAAAAATTGAACTTTAACAAAAATTCTCAATAATTACAAAAAAAAAAAAAGAAAGAAAGAGAAGCGGAGGAAGCATAGGACTGTATCTGAACAAGAGAAAAACCTAGGACCTAGAGGGAGAGGGATCCCATCTCTAACTGTGGGGCTTTCTCTGGACTGGGGGCGACTGCCCTGTTCAAGCACCTGAGGAGGCGGGATGCCAGTCCCAGTCTCTGTGGCTAGGTCAGGGGCTCAGGCCACAGTAGGAGAAAGAGACCTCCTCCCTGGAGTGCTGCGGGACAGGACAGCCTGCCTGTGTCCGCGACCCCTGGGCTTGGTGGCTAGGGCAAGGATACAATCTACAGTAGGAGAAAGCAGTTGCCTCCCTAAAGCTCTGCAGGATAGAACAAAACCAGCCCGGAACCACATATCTTGGGGCATGGAGAGGTGCTTCAATAGTAACAGGGCGCATGGAGCAGGAGTTTGAATCCCAGCCAAGAGGCGGGGCGGGCTCCGGAATCTGCGGAGCAAGACAGACCACCTTGACTGTACCCAGGATACACTGAGGATGGCTCTAATGGACTGATTTGGGACACTGGGTTCCAGGATAAGAGACTGGGGTGTTTCCATCTTTCTCCCCACCACCGCCAAGGTGGGTCCTCAGGGATAGGTATGAGGGGCCCACGGAGGCAGGACGTGCCTACAGCAAACCATACCCCTCCACACCTGGTAAATATGTATCTACTGGAGCAAGATAGAACATGAAAAACCAGATGGCTCCCTCCTCCAGACCAGCACTACCACATTGCTTGGATTAATTTAAGGACAATTCCTGCTATTTAGATATAGTCTTCCTTCCTTTTCTCATTCTTATCTCTTCCCTCCTCTAAGCTGGTTAACCTTATTGTTGATTTGTTTAAGCAGACATTTAATCCATTCTCTTGATATAGGTTCCACAACTCCTTCTTTTTTTTTTTAATAGTTTATTGTCAAATTGGATTCCATACAACACCCAGTGCTCTTCCCCACAAGTGCCCTCCTCCATCACCACCACCTCTTTTCCTCCCTCCCCCTTCCCCTTCAACCCTCAGTTCATTTTTAGCATTCAATAGTCTCTCAAGTTTTTGCATCCTTCTCTCTCCCCAACTCTCTTTCCCTCTTCCCCCCACCCCCGGTCCTCCATTAGGTTTCTCCTGTTTTCCTGTTAGACCTATGAGTGCAAACATATGGTTTCTGTCCTTCTCTGCCTGACTTATTTCACTTAGCATGACACCCTTGAGGTCCATCCACTTTCCTACATATGGCCAGATTTCATTCTTTCTCATTGCCATGTAGTACTCCATTGTGTATATATACTACATCTTCTTGATCCACTCATCAAGTGATGGACGTTTAGGCTCTTTCTATGTTTTGGCTATTGTTGACAGTGCTGCTATGAACATTGGGGTACATGTGCTCCTATGCATCAGCATTTCTTTATCTCTTGGGTAAATCCCTAGCAGTGCTATTGCTGGGTAATAAGAGAGTTCTATGGATAGTTTTCTGAGGAACCTCCACACTGTTTTCCAGAGTGGCTGCACCAGTTTACATTCCCACCAACAGTGTAGGAGGGTGCCCGTCTCTCCACACCCTCGCCAGCATCTATAGTCTCTTGATTTGTTCATTTTAGCCACTCTGACTGGCCTGAGGTGGTATCTCAGTGTGGTTTTGATTTGTGTTTCCCTGATGATGAGTGATGTTGAGCATAGTTTCATGTGCCTGTAGGCCATCTGGATGTCCTCTTTGGAGAAGTGTCTGTTCATGTCTTCTGCCCATTTCTTCACTGGGTTATTTGTTTTTGGGTGTGAAGTTTGGTGTATATTTTAGATACTAGCCCTTTATCTGATATGTCATTTGCAACTATCTTTTCCCATTCTGTCGGTTGCCTATTAGTTTTCTTGATTGTTTCCTTGGCAGTGCAGAAACTTTTTACCTTGAGGAAGTCCCAAGAGTTCAGTTTTGCTTTCATTCCCTTGCTTTTGGGAATGCAAAAATACTCAACAAGATACTAGCAAATCGAATTCAACAGTATATAAAAAGAATTATCCATCATGATCAAGTGGGATTCATTCCTGGGTTACAGGGCTGGTTCAATATTCACAAATCCATCAATGTGATCCATCATTTTAACAAAAGAAAGGATAAAAACCATATGATCTTGTCAATAGATACAGAAAAAGTATTTGACAAAATACAGCACCCTTTCTTAATAAAAACTCTTGAGAAAGTCGGGATAGAAGGAACTTACTTAAACATTATAAAAGTAATTAATGAAAAGCCCACAGCCAATATTATCCTCAATGGGGAAAGACTGAGAGCTTTCCCCCTGAGATCAGGAACACGACAGGGGTGTTCACTCTCACCACTGCTGTTTAACATAGCGATGGAAGTCCTAGCATCAGCAATCAGACAACAAAAGGAAATAAAAGGCATCAGAATTGGCACAACTCCTTCTTACTTTCCTTTTTTTTCTCTCTGAAATAATCAAGCCACATATTTTGTCTGTCTGGGTTACTTCATATTTATTTCTTTTTCCCTGCCTCCATCTTTATTTTCCATTCACTCGCTCTGTATTAAGCCCTTTAGTCTCTCTGCCTGTCAATGTTTATTTTTTTCTTATTCCCCACGGTGCCATTTCTCTCTTTGTATGTGCTCTTCCATCTGCACTGCCTCCACCCTGTTCTTTACTTGTAGCTTATGTTTCTGGTATTTCACTTTTGGATTCTTTCTTTCTTTCTATTTGTTTGTGTGTTTGTATATTTTTGCTTTCTGTTTATTTGTCTGTTTTCCATTCCAGGGCAACGTCAAGGAAAAAAATCAAAGCACACCTGGTGAATGGTCTAAAACACGTCTATGAGTAGGGAAACAAAATAACCAAAGTTATAACAACAGAGAGCAAGTAACACTTTTCAAAAAATACTTCCTGAATGGCCAGACCCTGCACAGTGTAGGACCCCACCTTAAAATATCAGTGCTCACTGGTTCAGAGTGCATAAAAAGCTTTTGAAACTCATAGGGGACATAAAAGTAGAAAAAATGATGAAACAGAAGAATTCTCTGCAAGAGAGTTTCCAGGAAGAAGCAATAGCTAAAAAATTGATCAAAGCAGATATAAGCAATATAACCAAACAAAAATTTAGATGATAGTCATAAAATTAATTGCTGGGCTTGAAAAAGGGCATAAAGATGGCCAAGTATTTATTGCTGCAGAGATCAATGACCTAATAGTCAGAATGAATTTTAAAATGCTATAACTAATGTGCAAAATAAAATGGAAATGGTCAAGTGTGGATTGAAGAGGCAGAGGGGAGAATAAGTGAATTAGAAAACAAAATTATGGAAAAAGAGGAAACAGAAAAAGAGAGATAAAATAAATCCAAGATCACGAGGGTGGAATTAGAGAACAAAGTGATTCAAACGAATGGAATGACATCCTTTTCATAGGAATTCCAGAAGAAGAAGAGAGACAGGAGATGAAGGTGGACTTGAATAAATTGTAGCTGAGAACTTCCCCAACCAGGGAAAGGAAACAGACATTGAAATCCAAGAGGCACAGAGAATTCCTCTCAGAGTAACTTGAATTAATCTTCTGCATGACATATCATAGTGAAACTGACAAAATATAAAATTAAAGAGAAAATTCTGAAAGCAGCTAAGTATAAACGGGCATCATCACCAAAGGTAAACACATTAGGATAGTAGCAGACCTATCTATGAAATTTGGCAGAGCCAGAAAGGAATGTCAGAAAATCCACAATGTGATCAACAGGAAAAGTATGTAGCCAAGAATCCGTTATCCATAAAGAGTTTCATTCAGAATAGAAGTAGAGATGAAGGTTTTCCCAAACAAACAGAAACTAAAGGTATTCATCTCCTTAAACCAGCCCTATAAGAGTTTCTAAGGGGGTCTTTGTCAGGGAAATGTTGCAAGGACCACAAAGTAACAGAGACACAACTACAAGCATGAAACCTACAGATAACACAATGACTCTAAACCCATATTCCTCAGTAATAACACTGAATGTAAATGGACTAAGTACTCCAATCAAAAGACATAAGATATCAGAATGGATTAAAAAAACAAGACCCATCTATTTACTGTCTATAAGAGACCCATTTTAGACATGAGGACACCTTCAGATTGAAAGTGAAGGGATGTAGCACTATCTATCATGCTACTGGAAGTCAAAAGAAAGCTGGAGTACCCATACTTACATCAGACAAATTAGACGTTAAAGGCTGTAACAAGATATGAAGAAGGGAATGATATAATAATTACAGAGTATCTATCAGGAAGAGTTAACAATTCTAAATGTCTATGCACAGAATTCAGAAGCACCCATATATATATAAGCAATCTCATTGGTAAGAATGTGGTAATTACAGGGGACTTTAATACTCTACTTACAGCAATGGACAGATCATCTAAACAAAAAATATGTAAAGAAACAGTGGCCCTGAAAGGTACAGTCGACCAGATGGACTTGACAGATATATTTATAACTCTATATCTTAAGCAGCAGAATATACTTTCTTCTCCAGTGCACATGAAGCATTCTCCAAGATACATACTGGGTCATGGAAACAGGCCTCAAAAATAAAAAATAATTCGGATAATACCATGCACAGTTTCAAATCACAATGTTATAAAACTTAAAATCAACAAAAGGAAAAAATCTGGAAAAAATCCAAAAGAATGGTAGTTAAAGAACATACTACTAAAGAACAAATGGCCAACCAGGCAATTAGAGAATAAATTAAAAAAATATGTGGAAACAAGTGAAAACAAAAACACAAAAATCCTAAACACTTTGGGATGCAGCAAAGATAGGCCTAAGAGGAAAATACATTGCAATCCAGGCCTATCTCAAGAAACAAGAAAAGTCTCAAATACAAACTCTAACAGCACACCTAAAGGAATGAGAAGCAGAACAGCAAAGGCATCCAAAAGCCAGCAGAAGAAGAGCAATAATAAAGATCAGGGCTGAAGTAAGTAATATAGAAACCACAAAAAAGTAGAACAGATCAAAGAAACTAAGAGTTGGTTTTTTGAAAAAGTAAACAAAATTGATCAACCTCTAGCCAAGCTTCTCAAAAAGAAAAGAGAGAAAACCCCAATAGATAAAATCATGAATGAAAATGAATTTTTTATAATCAGTTCCTCAAAAATACAAGCAATTATCAAGTAATACTATGAAAAATTATATGCCAACAAACTAGACAACCTGGAAGAAATGAACAAATTTCTAAACACACACACATTACCAAAATTCAAATGGGAAAAAATAGAAAATTTGGACATACCCATAACAAGTGAAGAAATTGAATCAACTATCAAAAATCTCCCAACGAATAAGAGTGCTAGACCAGATGGCCTCCCTGAGGAATTCTACCAGACATTTAAATCAGAGTTAATACCTATCCTTCTCAAGCTGTTCCAAACAATAAAAATGAAGGGAAAACTTCCAGACTTTTTCCAATGAAGCTATCATTACTTTGATTCCCAAACCATACAGAGACCCAACCAAAAGGAGAACTACAGGCCAATATCCCTGATGAATATGGATGCAAAAATTCTCAACAAAATACTAGCAAATAGAATTCAACAGTATAAAAAATAAATATTTACCATGCTCAGTGTGATTCATTCCTGTGCTTCAGAGCTGGTTTGGTATTTGCAAATCAATTGATGCAAATCATCACATTAATAAAGAAAGTATAAGAACTATATGATCCTTTCAATAGGTGCAGAAAACCCATATGACAAAATAAAATATCATTTCATAATAAAAACCCTCAAGAAAGTTGGGATAGAAGAAACATATTAAGCATCATAAAAACCATTTATGAAAAGCCCATAGCTAATAGCACTCTCAATAGGGAAAAATTGAGATCACTTTCCCCCTGAGATCAGGAACATGACAGGGATGTTTACTCTCACCGCTGCTGTTTAACATAGTTTTGGAAGTCGTAACATCAGCAATCAGACAACAAAATGAAATAAAAGTCATCAAAATTGCCAAAGAATAAATCTAACTTTCACTTTTCGCAGACATGATTATCTACATGGAAAACCTGACAGACTCCACCAAAAGTCTGCCAGAACGGATCCATGAATTCAGCAAAGGCACTGGGTACAAAATCAATGTACAGGTATTGGTTGAATTTTTACACACCAATAATGAATCAACAGAAAAATAAATCAAGAAATTGATCCCACTTACAATTCCACCAAGAACCATAAAATACCTAGGAATAAACCTAATCAAAGCTGAAAAAGATCTCTATCTTGAAAACTATAGAAAGCCTATCAAGAAAATTAAAGAAGACACAAAGAAATGGAAAAACATTCCATGCTCATGGATTGGAAGAATAAATATGGTTAAAATGTCAATACTACCCAAAGAAAGCTACACATTCAATGCAATCCCCATCAAAATTGCAACAGCATTCCTCTCAAAGATAGAACAAAGGATCCTAAAATTTGTATGGAACCACAAAAGACCCCAAATAGCCAAAGTAATATTGAAAAAGAAAACCCAAGAGGGAGGCACCACAATCCCAGACTTTACCCTCTACTACAAAGCTGTAATCATCAAGACAGTATGGCATTGGCACCAAAACAGACACATAGACCAATGGAATAGAATAAAGAGCCCAGAACTTGTCCCACAAATGTATGGCCAACTCATCTTTGACAAAGTAGAAAAGAATATCCAATGGAAAAAAGACAGCCTCTTTAACAAAGTGTGTGTGGAGAACTGGACAGCAACAGGCAGAAGAATGAACCTAGACCATTTTCTTACATCCTACACAAAAATAAACTCAAAATGGATGAAGGCCCTGAATGTGAGACAGGAAACCATTAAAACACTTGAGTAGAACGCAGGTAAGAACCTCTGTGACTTCAACTACAGTAATTTTTTACTCAGCACACACCTCCAAAGGCAAGGGAATTAAAAGCAAAAATGAACTAGTGGGACTTCATCAAGATAAAAACTTTCTGCATTGCAAAGGAAACAATCAACAAAACTAAAAGGCAGACGACAGAATGAGCAAAGATATTTTCAAATAACATATTGGGTAAAGGCTAGTATCCAAAATATATAAGGAACCCACCAAACTCCACACCTGAAAAACATATAATCCATGGAACAAGTGGGCAGAAGAAATGAATAGACACTTTTCCAAAGAAGACATCCAGATGGCCAACAGACACATAAAATGATGCTCTATATCACTCATCATTAGGGAAATACAAATGAAAGCCACACTGAGATACAACTTCATGCCTGTCAGAGTGGCTAAAATAAACAAATCAGGAGGCTAAAGATGCTGTTGAAGATGTGGAGAAACGGGAATCCTCTTGTTGTTGGGAATGGAAACTGGTGCAACCACTCTGGAAAACAGTGTGTAGGTTCTTCAAGAAATTAACAATAGAACTCCCCTATGACCCAGCAATAGCACTGCTAGGGATTTACCGAAGGGATACAGGAGTGCTGATGCACAGGGGCACATATACTGCAATGTTTATAGCAGCACTTTCAACCATAGCCAAATTATGGAAAGAGCTAAATGTCCATCAACTGATAAACGGGTAAAGAAGATGTGGCTTATATATACAATGGAATACTACATGGCAAGGAATACATATGAAATCTGGCCATTTGTAGCAATGCGGATGGAGCGCGAGGTTATGCTAAGTGAAATAAGTCAGGCAGAAAAGCACAGATACCATATGTTTTCACTCATAAGTGTAACAGGAGAAACTTAACAGAGGACCATGAGGGAGGGGAAGAGGAAAATCATTGGGGAGAGGGAGGGAAGCAAACCATGAGAGATTTTTGAATACTGAAAAGAAACTGGGGGGTAATGGGTGAGGCGGAGAGGGGAAGGGGGGATGAGGGCACTTGTTGGATGAGCACTTGGTGTTGCATGAAAACCAAGTTAACAATAATCTATAAAAGAAAAAAAATAAATTAAGCAATGTGGATGGAGCTGTAGTGTATTTTGTTAAGTGTAATAAGTCAATGAGAGAAAGACAGATACCATATGTTTTCACTCATGTGAATCTTGAGATACTTAACAGGATATAATGCTGGAGGAGAAGGGGGAAAAGTTGCATAGAGAAAGCGAGAGATACAAAGTATAAGAGACAACTAAAGATAACAAACTGAGGGTTGATGGAGGGTAGGGGAGACGGGAAAGTGGGCAATGTGAATTGAAGAGGGTAATTGTTGGGATGAACACTGTGTCTTGTATGGAAACCAATTTGGTAATAAATTATATTTTGAAAAGAATTTAAAATGTTCAAAGTAATAAGTTGGTAAAATGATGGTTTCCCAGGTCTGCTGGGAGGGTGAAACAGGAAGGTATTAGTCAAAGGGTTCAAATTTTAAGTTTTTAAAATAAATAAGTCCTAAAACATATTGTAAGGCATAGTGCCTAAACAATACTGTGTTCTATGCTTAAAATTTTTCGTGGCGATTGGGTCTTATGTCAAGTACTCTTTATCAATATAAGAAAAGAATAATAAATAGGGCAGCAGTAAACTTTTGGAGGTGAAATATATGTTTATCATATAGATTGTGATAATGGTTTCATGGATGCCTTTATATCTTCAAACTTCTCAAGTTGTATATATTAAATATTCACAGATTTTTGTGTGTCAATCATACCTAAATGAAACAGTTTAAAGTGATCCTGTGCCATAATGTACGCAATCATGAGAATGAAAAGGCAATCTCTGAAATGAGAGAAATTATTTGCAAATATTGTGCTTCATACAAGGTTACCATCCACAATACATGAATAACTACCATTAATCAACAATTATAAAACAACAACCCAATTAAAAAATGAGCAAAGGATCAAATGAACATTTCTCCAAAGAAGGTATACAAATTGATAGAGAACACATTAAAACATGTTCAATATCACACTCAATTAGGAAATTTACAAGATAGCACCTCACACCCATTATGATGGCTACATTTTAACAAAAGAAGGTGAGGTTGTAGGGAAATTGGAACCCTTGTCTACTGTCAGTGAGAATGTAATGTGAAATTAAATGGAAAGCTGTTTGATGGTTTCTTAAAAAATAAAAAATAATAGTTTACCATATAAATGATCAATTCTACTTAGGGATATACATCTGAAAGCATTAAAGGTAGGGTCTTTAGCAAATATTTGTACACTTGTCCGGGACCGCCATGTTTCTGTCTGCCTCAAGGCAAGGATTATTCACTCAGCAGAGTGAGCCAATAAACAAGATTTGCATCTGGAAGCTGGAGATGATAACTTTCTTGGCGACAGTCATGCTGTGCCAGACCGGAGGCCCAAGATGCATAAAGATCAAAACCCATTCAGTGTTAATTCTCCGCCTCCCAGCATTGCTGAAGGCAGATCGGGGCATTTCTTTTACCTGGTATCTGACGTAAAGTCAAATGCTTTGTTCTTTCCGCCCTGAGAATGGTATATAATGACAGCTTTCTCAATAAACGCTCTCTCTCTCTCCACATAACCAGAAACCGTGAGTGTTGTGTTTTATTTTCCGTACGTCCCCCTTTTCCCTTTTCTCTTTCCTTCCCTCAGGAGAAGAACCCGTGTCGATCCTTCGCCCCACGGGCCAGAGCGGCCGGGGAGGGTCTCGACATACACTTATGTTTATAGAAGCATTATTCATAATACTATAAAAAATGGTAGACCTCTAATGTACACTGATGGATGAATGGATAACAAAATGAAATATATAGATACAATGGAATATTATTCATCCTTAAAATGAAGAGAATTTTGACATGTGCTACAAAATGAATGAAACTTGAGGACATTTTGCTTAAGTGAAATAAGCCAGCCACAAAAGTACAAGTACTTCAATTTCGTACTTATATGATGTATCTAGAATGTCAAATTTATACAGACAAAATGTAGAATGGTAGTTTAATGAGTCACAGTTTTGTAAGATGAAGAGTTCTGGAAATGGAAGGTGGTGATGTTTGCCCAACAATGTGAATATACTTAATGCCACTAAATTATACACATAAAAATTGTCAAGATGGTAGATTTTATTATATGTGATTCTTTACTACAAAAATAAATAATTTCTCTTTCTGCTGTTTCATTATTGATGTATATCAATATATATATCAAAATGCAACAGATTCATGTACACTTATTTTGTATTCTGCAAATATACTGAATTTTTAAAATAATTTCCAGTAAGTTTTTTTCGGTGGAATTTTTCAGGTTTTCTCTACAGAGTAACATGTCATTTCAAAAAAAACCCTAAAAATTTACTTCTTCTTTGCCAATTTGGATGCTTTTTATTTCTTTTTGTTGTCTGATTCCTGTGGCTACTACTTCCAGTACTATGTTAAAGAACAGTGGTGAGAGTGGACTTATCTCTTGTTCCTGACTATAGAGAAAAATCTCTCAGTCTTTCACCATGATGATATTAGCTGTGGATTTTTCATATATGGCCTTTATTATGTTGAGGTATGGTCCCTCTAACCCTACTCTGTTGAGGGTTTTTTTTTATCATGTATTGATGCTGAACTTCATAAAATGCATTTTTCTGATCTATTGAAATGATCATATCATAATCATCCTTTCTTTTATTAGTTCTATGTATCACATTGCTTGATTTCTGAATATTGGACCCCTCTTGTAAGCCAAGAATAAATTTCATTTGATCATGCTGAATACTTTTTTAAAGTATTGTTGGATACACCCGCAATAAAGTGGAAGGAAAAAAAATTAAGGAATTAATTCCATTTACAACTACACCAAAAACCATAAGATATCTCGGAATAAACCTTACCAATGAGGTCAAACCCTTAAAACACTGATGAAAGAAATTGAAGATGACACAAACAAGTGGAAAGACATTCTTTGCTGATGGATTGGAAGAACAAATATTGTCAAAATGTCTATACTACCGAAAACTATCTACACATTTAATGCAATCCTTATTAAAATAACAACAGCATTTTTCACAGAGTTAAAACAAACAAATTGTAAGTTTGTATTGAACCACAAAAGACCCCCAACAGCTAAAGCAGCCTTGAAAGAGAAAAGTAAAACTGAAGGCACCACAGTTCTGGAATTCAGTTATCTTACAAAGTTTTGGTGATCACAACAGTATGGTACTGGCAGAGAAAGAGATCCATAGATCAATGTGACAGGACAAAAACCCAAAAATGAACCCACAACTATGTGGCCCATTAATATTCACCATGAAAGAAGGAATATCCAGTGGGAAAAAGACAGTGTCTTCAACAAAATGTGTGAGGAAAACTGGACAGCAACATGGCAAAGGATGAAACTGGACCACTTTCTTACATCAAACATGAAAATAAATTCCAAATGGATTAAAGGCCAACATGTGAGACAGAAAACCCTTAAAGTCCTACATTAGAACACAAAATCCTACATTATAACAGACGGAAACCTTTTTGACATTGCCATAGCAGCTTCTTTCTAGATATGTTTCCTGAGGGAAAGGGAGGGAAGCAAAAATAAACTATTGGGACTACATCAAAATGAAAACTTTCTGTGCAGTGAAGGAAGCAATCAACAAAATTAAAAGGCATCCGACAAAATGGGAGAAGATATTTGCAAATGATATTTCGCAAAGCGTTAGTATCCAAAATATACAATGGACTTATAAAACTCAACTCTGCAAAAAACAAAATAATCCAATTTATAAGTGTGCAGAAGACATTTTCCAATGAAGAGATCCAGATGGCAAACAGACACATGAAAAGATGGTCCACATTACTCATCATCAGAGAAATACAAATCAAAACCACAGTGAGATTCCACCTCACACTTGTCAGAATGGCTAAAATTGACAGCACAGGAAAATCAGGTGTTGACAATTATGCAGAGGAAGGGGAACATCTTTGCATAGTTGTTAATGCAAACTGATGCAGCCACTCTAGAAAACAGTATGGTGGTTCTTCCATACTGTTAAAAATAGAAGTACCTTATGATCCAGCAAATGCACTATTAGGTATTTACCCAAAGGATACAAAAACACTAATTCAATGGATACATGCACCCCAATGTTTATAGCAGCATTATTTACAATAGCCAAATTATGGAAACAGCCCAGGTGTCCATTGACTGATAAAGTTATATACTTGTGTGTATACTATATGTATATAATGATGGAATAGTACTTTGCCATACAAATAATGAAGCTTTTGCATTTGCAAGGATATGGACGGAGCTAGAGAGTACTATGATAAGAATAATAACTTTTAGAAGGGGAAGATGATGAAAAAGTAGGGAGCTCTGTAACCTTTGCCTGCCTGCATCTATCAAACTTAGAAGGACTGAAGTGACAATATTCTGATATGCAAGAGAGGGAGGAAAACACACAGACTCCAGAAAGAAGACAACCTCAAAGATGCCTGAATGAGTGAGTGTGAACTGGCGAAATTAGAAAACAGGCTGGGCTCTGAAGGTGCAGAGGCATAGGAGCCCCAGCCCAACACCGGGAGAGCAGACAGAGCCCCAGAGAGACAAGGGCAAGAGAAAGAGAGACTGAAAACGCTCATAGAACTGTCTCTAGAGAAGAGATAATAAGAACTCGGCCTGGGATGGAGAGAGACATTGTCACTCCATATATAACAGCTGGGCGCAGGGAGAGAAATCCGTCCCACCTAGCTGGCAAATTCTTCCTTGGGCTTGGTGGCAGCAGCACCGATTCCAGGCAGCACCAGGAGAAACAGCTTCCTTCCCCTACTCAATCTGGCTAGGAAGCCAGCCGCCAATGGGAATACATTTCTTCTTGGGTGGTAGCATTAAAGTGCATGGACTAGGATTTGGAAACAAGGCAGGGCTTGGAAAATACAACTTGGCTCAGCCAAGGCACAGGGAGATCGGACTAAAAAAAGCAACTTGCAAATCTTGGTTAGAGCAGAGCTTTGGGGGCCACCATTCTTCTCCCAGCAACCACCAAGGCAGGGCCTTGGAGAGCAGCCCCGGAGACCTACCTACACCAAACCACACCCGTCCACATGTGAGAGCTGCCTCCCCCCCTTTTTTTCCCTTGCCATCCAGATATATTTTCCATGATCTCATTCTTATCTCTCCCACCCTCGGCTGGTTATAGGCTTTTAGACTGTCCACTGTCTTTTGTTGTTTCTGTCCCCCAACATTTTATCCTTTCCTTTTCTGTCCTTTCTTTTTTTCCTTTTTCTTTTCTTTCCTTTTCTTTTCTATTTTATTTTCTTCTTTCTCTCCCCTTTTGGTTTATTTGTTTGTTTGATTTATCTAAGTGGTTGCATGCTTTAGTTCCCTGTGTGTTTGTCTGTCTGTTTTCCTTTTCAGGGCTAACTCAAGAAACAAACCAAAGTACACATAGTGGAGAGTCCCAAATATCACTGAGTAGGGAAATAAAATAATCAAAGGAACAAGAGAAACTGAGAAACTGAGAGACATCATTAAAAGAAAACTTCCTGAATGGACAGGCCCTGGACAGTCAATGAGTCTCCTTTAATATAGCAGTACTCAGCAGTGCAAAGTGCATAACAAGCTTTTAAAACTGATAAGAGAGAGAGACCTAGCCAAAATGAAAGAACTTCCCTCTATGAAAATTCCAGGAAGAAGTCACAGCTACAGAATTGCTCAAAACAGATATAAGCAACATAATTAAGCAAGAATTTAGAACAAATGTCATAATATTAACTGCTGGGCTTCAAAAAGCATGAAGACATCAGAGAAGCTATTGAAACAAAGAAGAGACCTTAAGAATAGCTGTGACGAGTTAAAAAATACTATAAATGAGGTGCATAAGAAAACGGAGGCAGCCACTGCACAGATTGAAGAGGCAGAGAGGAGAAGAGGTGAATTAGAAGACACAATCATAGAAAAAGAGGAAGCTGAGAAAAAGAGAGAAAAATTGATCTGGGAGCACAAAAGGAGAATTTGAGATCTGAATGAAACAATCAAACAGAACAATATCCGTATCATAGGAATTCCTGAAAAAGAAAAAGAGAAAAAGGTCCGGAAGGGGTGCTTAATCAAATTATAGCCGAGAACTTCCTGAAATTGGAAAAAGAAATAGCCATTGAAAACAAGAGTCACAAAGAACTGTATTAAGATATAACGTGAATCGACCCTTGGCACGATATATCATAGTGAAACTGGCAAATATAAAAATAAAGAGAGAATTCTGAAAGCAGCTAGGGATAAAAGGGCCTTAACATACAAAAGGAAACCTATCAGAGTTGTTACAGACCTATCTAACAAAACTTTGCAGGTCAGAAAGGAATGGCAGAAAATCTTCAATATGAGGAACAGAAAAATATGCAGCCAAGAATCCATTATCCAGGGAGCCTGTCATTCAAAATAGGAGAGATAAAGGTGTTCCCAAATAAACAAAAACTGAAATAGTTCATCACCAAACCAGCCCTATAAGAAATCCTAAGAGGGACTCTATGATGGAAATGCTGCAAGGAATAAAATGTATCAGAGACACCACTACAAACATGAATTCGGCAGAGAAGACACATTTTTTAATAATAACACTGAATGTAAATGGATTGAATGCTCTATCAAATGAGATAGGGTAACAGAATGGATTAAAAAATTCATCTATTTTCTGTCTATAGGAGACTCATTTTAGACCTGAAGACACCTTCATATTGAAAGGAATGGGATGGAGAAATATCTGTCATGCAACTGGTAGTCAAAAGAAAGCCAGAGTAGCCATATTTATATCAGACGAACTCGACTTTAAAGTAAAGGCAGTAACAAAAGATGAAGAAGGACATTATAGAATAATTACAGGGTCTCTCCATCAGTTAGAGCTAACAATATAAATATCTATGTGCCCGATTCGGGAGCACCCAAATACATAAAACACATACAGAAATCAATACATACCAAATACATAAATCCAAATACATAAATCACAGACAGAAACAATCTTATTGATAACAGTGTGCTTATTGCAGGGACATTTATACTCCACTTACAGCAATGGATAGATCAACCAGACAGAAAATCACTAAAGAAACAAGAACCTGAACGACACATTGAGACAGAAGGAATTTATTGATATATTTAAAATTCAACATTATGAAGCTAGGAAATTCACCTTCTTCTCGAGTGCACATGGCACATTCTCCAAGATAGATGACATACGGGGTCATAAAACAGCCCTCCATAAATACAAACAAATTGATATTATACCATACACACTTTCAGGTCACAATGCTATGAACCTTGAAATCAATCACAGGAAAACGTCTGAAAAACCTCCAAAAACATTGAGGTTAAAGACTGCCCTACTAAAGAATGATTTGGCGAACCAGGCAATTAGAGAAGAAATTTAAAAATATATGGAAACAAATGAAAACGAAAATACAACAATCCAATTCTCTGGGATGCAGCAAAGCCAGTCCTAAGAGGAATGTATATAGCAATTCAGCTCTATCTCAAGAAACTAGAAAAAGCACAAATTCAAAATCTAACAGAGCACCTAAAGGAACTAGAAGGGCAGCAACAAGAGCACCCAAGACCCAGAAGCAGAAGAGAAATAATAAAGATCAGGGAAGAAGTGAACAATATAGAATCTAAAATCACAGTTGAACAGATCAATGAAACCAAGAGTTGTTGGGTTTTTTTTTTTGAAAAAATAAACAACATTGATAAACCTCTAGCCAGGCTCTTCAGAAAGAAAAGAGAGAACATCCAAATAGAGAAAATCATGAATGAAAAAGGATATATTATAACCAATCCCTTAGAAATACAAGCAATCAACAGAGATTACTATGAAAAATTATATGCCAACAAACTGGACAATCTAGAAGAAATGGACAAATTCCTAAACACACATGCAGTACCAAAATTCAAACAGGAAGAGACAAAAAATCTGAACAGTCCCATAACCAATGATGAAATCAAATCAGTTATCAAAAATCTCCCAGTGAATAAGAGCCCAGGGACAGATGGCTTCCATGGGGATTCTACCAGACATTTATAGCAGGGTTAATATCCATGCTTCTCAAGCTATTCCAAAATATAGAAATAAAAGGAAAACCTCTGAATTCATTCTACGAAGCCAGCATCACGTTGATTACAAACCACATAGAGACTCAACAAGAAAAGAGAACTATACTTATATTTTTAATGAATATAGATGCAAAAATACTCAACAAGATACTACCAAATCGAATTCAACAGCATATAATAAGAATTATCCATCATTATCAAGTGGAGTTCATTCCTGGGTTACAGGGGGCTCAATATTCGCAAATCCATCAGTGTGCCACATCACATTAACAAAAGAAAAGATCAAAACCATCTGATCCTGTCAGTAGATACACACAAAGCATTTGACAAAATACAGCACTCTTTCTTAATAAAAATCCTCGAAGAAGTTGGGATAGAAGGAACTTACTTAAACATTATAAAAGCCGCCTTGGGGACAGAGATTACGATGTCCCTCGTTCTGAGCAAGGTTGTTTCTCCTGGATGGGAACCCCACCACTTTTCGGCTGTGCCAGTTGCACACAGTGCTTTTGAAATGCATCTTCAAAGAAGATCGCGGGACTGGTGTGAATTCTGCTCTTTTCACCGCCCTGCAAATCCATCAATGTGATCCATCACATTAACAAAAGAAAGGATAAAACCCATATGATCCTGTCGATAGATGCAGAAAAATAATTTGACAAAATACAGCACCCTCTCTTAGTAAAAACCCTTGAGAAAGTCGGAATAGAAGGAACTTACCTAAACATTATAAGAGCAGTTTATGAAAAGCCCACAGCTAATATCATCCTCAATAGGGAAAAACTGATAGCATTCCCCCTGAGATCAGGAACACAACAGGGATGTCCACTGTTGTTTAACATAGTGTTGCTAGTCCAACCCTCAGCAATGAGACAAAAAAAACAAGTCATCAGAATAGGCAAAGAAGAAGTCAAACTTTCACTTTTTGCAGATGGAAAACCAGAGCGACTTCACCAGAAGCCTACCAGAACAGATCCATGAATTCAGCAAAGTCCCAAGGTACAAAATCAACGTACAGAAATCAGTTGCATTTTTATACACCAATAATGAATCAACAGAAAGAGAAATCAAGAAACTGATCCCATTCACAATTGCAAAAAAACCATAAAATACCTCGGAATAAACCTAACCAAAGATGTAAAAGATTTGTACAATGAAAACTGGAGAAACTTATGAAGGAAATTGAAGATGACACATCTAAATGGAACAGCATTCCGTGATCATGGATTGGAAGAATAAACATTGTTAAAATGTCATTATTCCCCAAAGGAATCTACACGTTCAATGCAATTCCAATCAAAATTGCACAAGCAGTCTTCTAAACACTAGAACAAACTATCCTAAAGTTCATATGGATTACAAAAAACCCGGATAGCCAAAGTAATATTGGAGAATAAAACCAAAACAGGAGCCATCACAATTCCAAAGTTTAGCCTCTACTACAAAGCTGTCATTATCAAGACAGTATGGTATTGGCACAAAAACAGACGCATAGATCAATGGAATAGAATAGAGAACTCAGAACTGGGCCCACAAATGTACAATCAATTAATCTTTGACAAAGCAGAAAAGAGTATTCAATGGAAAAAAGACAGTCTCTTTATCAGGTGGTGCTGGGCACCAAGGTGCAACTGGACAGCAAGATGCAGGAGAATGAAACAAGACCGCTTTCTTACACCATACACAGAAATAAACTCCAAATGGATGAAGGATCTGAATGTGAGGCAGGAAACCATCAAAATCCTCTAGGAGAAAGCAGGAAACAGCATCCTTGACATCAACCACATTAATTTTTTACTCGACACACCCCCAAAGGTAAGGAAATCAAGTACCAAAATAAACTATTGGTACCTCATCAAGATAAAAAGCCTCTGCACTGCAAAGGACACAATCAAGCAAACCAATAGGCAACCGACTGAATGGGAAAAGATATTTGCAAATGACATATCAGATAAAGGGCTAGTATCCAAAATCTACAAGTAACTCACCAAACTTCACACCTGAAAAATAAATAATCCAGTGAAGAAATGCGCAGAAGACATGAACAGACACTTCTCCAAAGAGGACAACCAAATGGCCACAGACACATGAAATGATGCTCAGCATCACTCATCATCAGGCAAATACACATCAAAACCATACTGAGATACCATCTCATGCTGGTCAGAGTGGCTAAAATGAACAAATCAAGAGACTATAGATGCTGGTGAGGATGTGTAGAAATGGGCACCCTTCTACTCTTTTGGTGGAAATATAAACTGGTACAGCCTCTCTGGAAAGCAGTGTGGAGGTTTCTCAAAAAAACTATCGGTATAACTCTCCTATGACCCAACAATAACACTGCTGGGGATTTACCCAAGGAATACAGATGCGCTGATGCACGGAGCACATGTACCCCAATGTTCATAGTGACACTTTCAACAATAGCTAAATCATGGAAAGAGCCTAAATGCCCATCAACTGATGTATGGATGAAGAAGATGTGGTTTCTCTATACAATGGAATACTACATTTCAATAAGAAAGAATGAAATCTTGCCATTCATAGCAAAGTGGATGAACCTAGAGGGTGTCCTGCTAAGTGAAATAAGTCATGCAGGGCAGGACAGATACCATATGTTTTCACTCATAGGTCTAACAGGAGACACCTAACAGAGGACCATGGGGAGGGAAGGGGGAAAATGTTAGGGAGTGGGAGGGAATGCAAATCATGAGAGACTCTTGAATACTGGAAACAAACTGAGGGCTGAAGGGTCAGGGGGAAAGTGGAACGGGGTGATGGTTATAGAGGAGAGCACTTGTGGGAAAGAGTACTGGGTGTTATATGGAAACCAACTTGACAATAAACTATAAATTTAAAAAAAGAATAATGACTCAATCGGAATGACAAATACTATATGATTTCATTCATATGTGGAATTTAAGAAACAAAACAAAAGATATGAGCAAAGGGAAATAAAGAGATAGGAAAACCCGAGTCTCTTGACTATAGAAAACAAACCCACGATTACCAGAGGTAAGGTTCTTGGGCCAATGTGTTACATAGGTGATGCAGATTAATGAGTGCACTTGTGATGAGTACCAGGTGCTGTATGAAACTGTCAAATTGGTATATAGTATACCCGAATCTAATATTTCACTGTATGTTAACTAACTGGAATTTAAATAAAAATTTAAAATACAGTTTAAATGATAAATTTTATATTATGTATATCATACCACAATTTTAAAAGATAAAAGGTAAAAATGGAGCTAATATACTTACAATGTAAGATTTTGAGGTGTCAAAAATATCATCCTTGTAACACACCTTATCAGAATGTTTGGCTCACCCTAGTTGCTTAACTGTTATTAGTTTCTTCTGTCTTTTCCTCAAGTTCCTCTCCTCTGCCTTTCCATATACCATAACTCATACTTTAGGCTCTGCCAAATCTCCCACTTTTCAACATACTCTCTTCTCTTTCCTTTTTCTTCCTCCGTTCCTTCTCATTCATTTAGTTATTATAGAAAACATCAAGCACTTCCAGGAAAAATGCCTCAATTCTTTTGCCACTGTTCTCTTTCAAATGCTACCACAAGCAAAATACATATCCAGATATGTCAGGTAATATTGTTGGATTTACAGGGCTGATGCATACAGTTGTGCAGATTGATCAATACGCAGTGTTGTTTTGGCCAATATGCCGATTATAGACCTGAATTTAGGGGGTGTCTATTCCTAATTCAAGAAAAGGCACCACAAACTCCAGTACCAACACTGTGCATGTATAATTGCGATATCGTGGAGCCTTTAGGTCAGATCTGAAGTACTCACTGTCCAAAGAAAGAATGCTAAAATTATACCACTGGATGAGCTTTCCTCAGATTTGGCTTTTATGTTGAGCTTTGCCACCATCTTGCTCATTAAGATCTGGACCTCAGGTTACATATCTGAAAAATAAAGAAGTTGTATTACATGATCTCCAAGGGACTTTAAAGCTCTAAAGAACTGAATTTTTAAGAATTAGTTGTTCTGATTTGCCATACACTTGGGATGACTCACTAAATCCAATTTATATAAAGATGGTGTGGAAGCCATTACTCATGATTTTCTCAATAGTGTAATTTATAGCTTTGCTTTTATTTCCATTCATCCACTAAAGTGCCATGAAAGAGAAGAAGGAGGTGGGAGGATTGGCTCTTCCAACGGAGCGAGAGTCTGTATGGAGTGAGTTGATGGGATTACATAAAACTGGCTAGGGACAGTTTCAGTTTTTTCCTGATCTGATTGGTTAAGGCACTTAGTGTGGCATAGACAGACAATGAAGCTCCATTCACTTTATTCTTCCTCTTTGTGTAGGGTTTTCAGTTCTTTCAAGTTTTCAGAGATGGTAATAAAGCACTTACCAGTGCATATCTGGCTCAATATAATTATTTGGGAAGACATTATACGACTGTAATCGGGCCAGTTTAAAGGACAGGAAAAAAAATAAAAGTAAGTTCATTTTGAGCTGGTTCCTTTTTAAAATTCTCTTTTAATTGAAGTATAATTAATATAGAGTGATATATTACTTTCAGGTTACAAAATAATAATTCAACATTTCTATATATTAGGTAGTGCTCATCACAATAAGTGTACTCTTAATCCCCTTTGTCTATTTCACCAAACCCCCCATTTTCCTCTGACAACCATCAGTTCTCTGTATTTAAGAATCTGTTTTTGTTTGCCTTTTCATTTTTGTTCATTTAATTTGTCTCTTTAATTCCAGATTTGAGTGAAATCATATGGTATTTGTCTTGATTTATTGTGCATACTGTTAAAACCTCTACATCTATCCATCTTACTGGAAGTGGGAAGATTTCATCCTTTTTAATGGTAGTGTAGTATTCCATGATGCATGGAATGTCTGTATACATACACACATATCACAACTTCTTTTTTAAGTTTTTTTTTCACCTACTTAACCCATCTTACCCACACACCACCACTATGGTGACCATCTATTTTTTCCTGTGAGAGTCTATTTCTTAGTTTGCTTCTCTTTCTCTCTCTCCCATTTTTGTCTTTGCTCTTTGTTTTGTTCCTTAAATTCCACATATGAGTGAAATCATATGGTATTTGTCTTTATGTAACTGAATTATTTCCCTTAGCATAATATTCTCTCACTCCACCTTGTCATTGCAAATGGCAAGATTTCATTTTTTGTGGCTAAGTAATACTCGTGTGTGTGTGTGTGTGTGTGTGTGTGTGTGTGTGTGTGTGTGATTTCTTTAACAATTAATCAGTCAAGGGACATCTGGGCTGTTTCTATAATTTGGCTATTATACATAATGCTGCTATAAACATTGGGGGCATGTACCCCTTTCAATTAGTTTTTGAATTCTTTGGGTAGATACCTACAAGTGCAATTGCTGGATCATAGGGTAATTCTACTTTCCACTTTAAAATTTTTTCATCAATGCTTATTTATTTTTGAGAGAGACAGAGACAGAACACAGACAGAGGAGGGGCAGAAAGAGAGAGGGAGACACAGAATCCAAAGCAGGCTCCAGGTTCTGAGCTGTCAGCAAAGAGCTCAACATGGGGCTCAAAACCACCAATGGTGAGATCATGACCTGAGCTTAAGTCAGAGACTTAACCAACTGAGTCATTCAGGCATCCTTATTTTCAACATTTTGAGGAACCTCCATAATGTTTTCCAGAGTGGCTAAACCAGTTTGCATTTTCACCAACAGTCCAAGAGTGTTCCCTGTTCTCCACATCCACATCAACACCAGCTATTTCTTGAGTTGTTGAAAATAGCCATCTTGACAGGTGTGAGGTGATGTCTACTGTAGTTTTGGTTTGCATTTCCATGATGATGACTATTGTTGAACATCATTACATGTGTTTCTTGGCCATATATATTTCCTCTTTGGAAAAAATGTCTATTCATGTCTTCTGCCCATTTTTTAAATTGGAATATTCATTTTTTTCAGTATTGAGTTTTATAAGTTTTTAATATATTTTTATCATAACCCTTTATATGATATCTTATTTGCAGATATTCTATTCTGTAGATTGGGTTTCAGTTTTCTTGAGTGTTTCTTTCACTTGTGTATAAGTTTTCTTTTTTTATGACATTTAGATAGTTTATTTTTATTTATTGTTCTTGCCTCATAAAACAGAGCTAGAAAGAAGCTGCTGTGGCTGATGGTAAAGAGGTTACTACCTGTGCTCTCTTCTAGGATTTTTATGCTTCTAAACCTGACATTTAAGTCTCTGATACATTTTGAATTTATTTTTTTATATGGTGCAAGAAAGTGGTCCAATGTCACTCTTTTGCAAGTTGCCCTCCAGTTTTCCCAACACCATTTGTTAAAGAGACTGCCTTTTTTCCACTGGATACTCCTTCGTTCCTGGCAAATATTAAATAACCATACAGGTGTAGGTTCACATCTGGGTTTTCTATTCTGTTACATTGATCTTTGTATCTGTTTTGGTGTCGGTAACATAGTGTTTTCATGACTAAAATTTTGTAATACGACTTGAAGCCCATAATTGTGATGCCTCCAGCTTTGCTTTTTCTCTTCCAAGATTGCTTTGGCTATTCATGGGTTTTCTATGGTTTCATACAAATGTTAGGATTGCTTGTTCTACCTCTGTGAATATTGCTATTGATATTTTGATAAGGATTGCTTTAAATGTATAGATTGCTTTTGGTAGTATATTTATTCTTCCAATACACGAGCATAGAATGTCTTTGCATTTGTTTTTGTTATCTTCACTTTCTTTCATCAGAGTTTTATAGTTTTCAGGGTACAGGTGTTTCGCCTCATTGGGTAGGCTTATTCCTAAGTATCTTATGGTTTTTGATGCAATTGTATTAGGAATTTGCTCCTTAACTTCTCATCCTACTGCTTCATTTTTGGTGTAAAGAAATTGAACAGATTTCTGTAGGTTGATTTTGTATCCTGTGAATTTACTGAATACATGTATTAATTCTAGCATTTTTGTGTGATTTTTTTGGGGGTTTTCTATAAAGAGTATCATGTAATCTGCAAATAGTGGAAGTTTGACTTCCTCCTCACCGATGGGGATGTCTTTTATTTATTCCCTCGTCTTGCTCCTGTGTCTAGCACTTCCAGTGCAGTGTTAAATAACATTGGTGTGAGTGGACATGCCTTTATTGGCACTAACTGTAAAGGAAAAGTTACCAAATTTTCCCCTTTAATGGGTGATATTGGCTGTGAGGTTTTCATATATAACCTTTATTACACTGAGGTATATTCTCTCAAATCTTACCTTATTGATGGTTTTTATCATGAATGGTTGTTGTGCTGCATCAAATGCTTTTGCTGCACCATTGAAATGATCATGTGGACCTTATCTTTTTTATTTTAATTAATGCTGTGTACCATGTTGATTGATTTGCAAATAATGTATCTCTCAGGCAACCCAGGAGTATCCTCACTTCATTGTGGTGAACAATTTTTTAAATATATTGTTGGATTTGGAAGGAGAATATTCTAATGAGAATGTTTCCATCTTTATTTATCAGGGATACTGGACTATAGTTCTCCTTTTTATGATGTCTTTTCTTTAAAAAGTTTATTGTCAAATTGGTATCCATATAACACCCAGTGCTCTTCCCGACAAGTGCCCTCCTCCATTACCACCACGTCTTTTCCCCCTCCCCATTCAACTCTCAGTTCGTTTTCAGTATTCAGTAGACTCTCATGATTTGCATCCCTCTCTCTCCCCAACGCTCTTTCCCTCTTCCCCTCTCCATGGTCCTCCATTAGGTCTCTCCTGTTCTCCTGTTATACCCATGAGTGCAAACATATGGTATCTGACCAGTTCCATGTGACTGATTTCGCTAGCATGACACCCTCAAGGTCCATCCACGTTGCTACAAATAGACATATTTCATTCTTTCTCATTGCCATGTAATACTCCATTATATATATATACCACAACTTCTTGATCCACTTATCAGGTGATGGACATTTAGGCTCTTTCCATGATTTGGCTATTGTTGGCAGTGCTGCTATGAACATTGGGGTACATGTGTCCATATGCATCAGTACTTCAGTATCCTTTAGATAAATCCCTAGCAGTGTTATTGCTGGGTCATAGGGGAATTTTATTGATATTTTTTTGAAAAACTGTTTTCCAGAGCGGCTGAACCAGTTTACATTGCCACCAACAGTGTAGGAGGGTGCCCGTCTCTCCACACCCTCGCCAGCATCTATAGTCTCTTGATTTGTTCATTTTAGCCACTCTGACTGGCGTGAGGTGGTATCTCAGTGTGGTTTTGATTTGTGTTTCCCTGATGATGAGTGATGTTGAGCATCATTTCATGTGCCTGTAGGCCATCTGGATGTCCTCTTTGGAGAAGTGTCTGTGTATGTCTTCTGCCCATTTCTTCACTGGGTTATTTGTTTTTTGGGTGTGGAGTTTGGTGAGTTCCTTGTAGATTTTGGATACTAGCCCTTTATCTGATATGTCATTTGCCACTATTTGTTCCCATTTTGTAAGTTGCCCATTAGTTTTCATGATTGTTTTCTTTAAAGTGCAGAAGCTTTTTATCTTGATGAGGTCCCAATAGTTCATTTTTGCTTTCATTTCCCTTGCCTTTAGGGATGTTTCGAGTAGGAAACTGCTGCGGTGGAGGTCAAGGAAGTTGTTTCCTACTTTCTCCTCGAGGGTTTTTTTTTTTCATAATATTTTATTGTCAAATTGTTTTCCATACAACACCCAGTGCTCTTCCCCTTAAGTGCCCTCCACCATCACCATCAACTCTTTTCCCCCCTCCCCCTTCCCCTTCAACTCTCAGTTCGTTTTCAGCATTCAATAGTCTCTCCTCGAGGGTTTTGATGGTTCCCTGTCTCACATTCAGGTCCTTCAGTCATTTTGAGTTTATTTTTGTGTATGGTGTAAGGAGGTGGTCTAGGTTCATTCTTCTGTATGTTGCTGTCTAGTGCTCCCAGTACCACCTGCAAAAGAGGCAGTCTTTTTTCCATCGGATACTCTTTCCTGATTTGTCAACAATTATTGGCCGTTGATTTGTGGGCCCAGCTCTGGGTTCTCTATTCTATTTGATTGGTCTCTGTGTCTGTTTTTGTGCCAATGTCATACTGTCTTGTTGATGACAGCTTTGTAGTAGAGACTAAAGTCTGGGATTGTGATGCCTCCCATTTTGGTTTTCTTCTTCAATATGACTTTGGCTACTAGGGGTCTTGTGTGATTCCCTACGAATTTAAGGATAGCTTCTTCTAGCTTTGAGAGGAACGCTGGTGCAATTTTGGTGGGGATTGCATTGAATGTGTAGCTTACTTTGGGTAGTAATGACATTTTCACAATGTTTATTCTTCTGATCCATGAGAATGGAATGCTTTTCCATTTCTTGGTGTCTTCTTCAATCTCCTTCATAAGTTTTCTATAGTTTTCATCATATATGTCTTTTACATCTTTGGTTAGGTTTACTCCTAGAAATTTTATGGGTTTTCGTGTATTTGTGAAAGGGATCAGTTTCTTGATATCTCTTTCCGCTGCTTTATTATTAGTGTATAGGAATGCAACCGATATCTGTACATTGATTTTGTATTCTGGGACTTTACTGAATTCATTGATCAGTTCTAGAAGGCTTCTGGTGTAGTTGATTGGGTTTTCCATGTAGAGTATCATGTCATCTGCAAAAAGTGAACAATTGATTTCTTCCTTGCAGATTCTGATGCCTTTTGATTCTGTTTGTTGTCTGATTGCTGATGCTAGGACTTCCAACACTATGTTAAACAACAGTGGGGAGAGTGGACACCCCTCTCGTGTTCCTGATCTCAGGGGGAAAGCTCTCAGGTTTTCCCCATTGAGGATGATATTACCTGTGGGCTTTTCATAAACTGCTTTTATAATGTTTAGGTAAGTTTCTTCTATTCCGACTTTCTCAAGAGTTTTTATTAAGAAAGGGTGCTGTATTTTGTCAAATGCTTTTTCTGCATCTATCTACAAGATCATATGATTTTTATCTTTTTCTTTGTTAATGTGATGTATCACATTAATGGATTTGCGAATATTGAACCATTCCTGTAACGCAGGACTGAATCCAACTTGATCATGATGGGTAATTTTTCTATATGCTGTTGAATTCGATTTGCCAGTATCTTGAGTATTTTTGCATCTGTACTCCCTAAGGATATTGGTCTTCAGTTCTCTTTTTTCCTGGGTCTCTGTCTGGTTTGGGTATCAAGGTGATGCTGGCTTTGTAGAAAGAATTTGGAAGTTTCTCTGCTATTTCTATTTTTTGGAATAGTTTGAGAAGAATAAGTATTATCTCTGCTTTATATATCTGGTAGAATTCCCCTGGGAAGCCATCTGGACCTGGGCTCTTATTCATTGGGAGATTTTTGATAATGGATTCGATTTCTTCACTGGTTATCAGTCTATTCATGCTTTCTATCTCTTCTCGTTTGAATTTTGGTAGTGCATGTGCATTTAGGAATCTGCCTATTTCTTCTAGGTTGTCCAAGTTTTGGTATATAATTTTTCATAATAATCCCAAATGATTGCTTGTATTTCTAAGGGATTGGTTGTAATAGGTCCATTTTCATTCATGATTTTGTCTATCTGGGTGCTCTCTCTTTTCTTTCTAAGGAGCCTGACTAGATGTTTATCAATTTTGTTTACTTTTTCAAAGAGCCAACTCTTGGTTTCATTGATCTGCTCGACTGTCTTTTTGGGTTCTATACTGTTTATTTTTCCCCTGATCTTTATTTTTTCTTTCCTTTGCTGCCTTTGGAGTGCTTTTGCTGCTCCACTTCTAGTTCCATTAGGTGCTCTGTTAGATATTGAATTTGCACTTTTTCCACTTTGTTGAAATAGGCCTGGTTTGCAATATGTTTTCCTCTTAGGACTGCCTTTGCTGTGTCCCAGAGGGTTTGGATTATTGTATTTTCATTTTCATTTGTTTCCATATATTTTTAAATTTCTTCTCTAATTTGCTGATTAGCCCACTCATTCTTTAGTAGAGTGGTTTTTAACCTCCACGTTTTTGGAGGTTTTCCAGACTTTTTCTTGTCATTAATTTCAAGTTTCATAGCATTGTGATCTGAAAGTGTGTATGGTATGATCTCAATGTGCTTATATTTATGGAGCGCTGCTTTATGATCCAGTATGTGATCTATCTTGGAGAATGTGCCATGTGTACTCGAAAAGAAGGTGAATTTCCTAGCTTCAGGATGCAGAGTTCTAAGTATATCTATCAATTCCATCTGTTCCAATGTGTCATTCAGGTCCATTTTTTTTTTTTATGATTTTCTATCTGGTGAGCTGTCCATTGCTGTCATTGGAGAATTAAGGTCCCATGCAATTATGACATTCTTATCAATAAGATTGTTTCTGTCTCTGATTGATTGTTTTATGTACTTGGGCACTCCAGAATTTGGTGCAGAGAAGTTTATAATTGTTAGTTCTTTCTGATGGAGAGACTCTGTAATTATTATATAATGTCCTTCTTCATTTTTTGTTACTGCCTTTACTTTCATGTCCAGTTTGTCTGATACAAGTATGGCTACTCTGGCTTTCTTTTGACTATCAGACGCATAATAGATATTTCTCCATCCTTTTGCTTTCAACCTAAGGGATTTTCAGGTCTAAAATGAATTTCTTGTAGACAGCAAATAGATGGATTTTATTTTTTTCATCCATTCTGGTACCCTGTGTCGTTTGGTTGGAACATTCAGTCCATTTACATTCAGTGTTATTTTTGAAAAATGTGGGTTTACATTCATTGTGTTCTCCATAGAGTTCATGTTTGTAGTGGTGTCCCTGGCACCTCATATTCTTTGAAATATTTCCATCATAGAGTCCCTCTTAGGTTTTCTTTTAGGGCTCAATTTTTGTTTATTTGGGAACACATTTACCTCTCCTATTTTGAATGATAGGCTTGCTGGTTAAAGGATTTTGGCTGCGTGTTTTTTCTGTTCATCGCATTGAAGATTTCCTGCCATTCCTTACTGGCCTGCTAAGTTTCATTAGATAGGTCTGTAACAACTCTGATAGGTTTCCCTTTGTATGTTAAGGTCCTTTTCTCCCTAGCTCCTTTCAGAATTCTCTCTTTATCTTTGCATTTTGCCAGTTTCACTATGATATGTCATGTCAAAGGTAGATCCAAATTATGTTTTTTGAGGTTCTTTGTGCCTCTTGAATTTGAATGTCTATTTCTTTCCCCAGATTTAGGAAATTCTCAGTTATAAATTGTTCTAGTATCCTTTCAGGACCACACACTCTCTCTCTTTCTTCCTCTTCAGGAATTTCTATGATATAGATATTGTTCCATTTGATTTTATCACTCAGGTCTCGAATTCTCCTTTCCTACCCCTGGATCAATTTTTCTCTTTTTTTTTCTGCTTCTTTTGCTATAACTGTGTCTTCTAATTCGCCTATTCTGTTCTCTGCCCCTTGAATCCTTGAAGTCGCTGCCTCCATTGTATTATTCACCTCATTTATAGCCTTTTTAAAACTCATGACACCTATTTTCAAAGTCCCTAGTCATTGGCTCAGTAGCTTCTCTGATGCTTTTTTAAGCCCAGCAATTAATTTTGTGACAATTGTTTTAAATTCTTGTTCAGGTATGTTGTTTAAATCTGTTTGAGCAGTTCTGTGGCTGTCACTTCTTCCTGAAGATTCTTCAAAGAGAGTTCCTTCGTTTTGTCACTTTGGCTAGTGTTCTGTCTCTTGTCAGTTTTCAAAAGCTTGTTGTGCACTGTGCACCTGTTAGTATTGTTCTGTTAAGGGAGGCATATTAACTGTCCAGTGCCTGTCATTTCAGGTAATGTTCTTTTAATGGTGTCTCTCAGTTTCTTTTGTTGTGCCTTGGAGTATTTTCTTTCCCTACTCAACGATATTAGGGACTCTCTATCAGGCCTACTTTGGCTTGTTTCTTGGGGTAGCCCTGGAAAGGAAAACAGACAGACAAACACACATGGAACAGAAGCATGCAAATGTACAGACAAATCAAACAAACAAATTAAAAGGGGAAAAGGAAGAAAAGAAAAGGGAGAGGAAAGAGAAGAAAAGAGGAGATGAAAAAAATAAAGGGGAGCAGAAACAACAAAGGTCAATGGACAGTCTAAAAGTGTATAACCAGTCGAGGGGATAGATAAGGATGAGATAAGGAAGAATATATCTGGATGGCAAAAGGAAAAAAAAGGGAGAAAGGAATAAGGAAAATAGTAGTAAAAATTAAAAAAACATTTTTAAAAAGTAAAAATGGTAATAACAATAAAAAATAAGTACAATAAAAAGCATCAGCTCCCCCTAACAGATAGGCCTGGTTTGGTGTCTATAGGTCTCAGGAGCTGCTCTCGGAGGCCCTGCCTCAGTGGTTGTGGAGGATGAATGGCAGCACCCCAAGCTCCGCTGGAACTAAGTGCTGCAGGCCACTCTTATGAGTTCTATCTCCTTGTGCTGCAGCTGAGCCAAGCTATATTTTCCAGGCCCATCTCACTTCAAAATCCTAGTCCATGCACTTTTATGCTACCACAGATGAGATGTACTGGATTTGGCGGCTGCTTCTTAGCCGGGATCTCATAGGGGAGGGAGCAGTTTGTCTTGGTGCAGGCTGCGATTTGCGCTGCTGCTGCTAGAGGCGAGGTGTGCTGCAGGGGGTGAAGTGTGTGACCCCACAGAAGCTGCCGCCAACTCCCAGCTGGGATCCCCTAGGGGGAGGGAGCAGTATCTCTTCACTCTGGCCAGGTTTTGTGCAGCTGGAAATAAGGTGTGGTCTCCCGCAGCCACAGCTTAAGCACGTGCCCCCGCCACCACTGCTGCCAACTCCCTGCCAGGATCATGTGGAGGTGGGGGCTATTTTTTCCCTGTTGACACCTGGGATTCGAGTTTCTCTGGGCCAATGCTGGAGAAAAATGAGCTGTGGAAATGAGGTGTGCACTCCAGCTCCCGTAGCAGAGGCCAAAGTGTGCGCTCTTGTGGCCTCTGCCTTGGCTGCCAACTCCCTGCTGGGATCAGGCAGGGGTGGGGGCTGTTTTTCACCTTGTGCCACTAGGAATCAGGATTTGCGCTGCCCAGGAGTTATATATGGGGTCAGAGTTTTTCTCTCCAAGAGGAGTTAAACGTTCTTTATCTCTTCTCTAGAGACAGTAATAGGAGCGTGTTCAGTTTCTCTTTCTTTTCCCTTTGTCTCTCAGGGGCTCCACGTGCTTTCCCTGTGTTGGGCTGGGGTTCCCCCCTCCTCTGCCCTTCTCAGGCTGCCCTTTTTTCCAGTCTCCTCGTTTCGGACTCACACACTCAGGCATCTCTGAGGTTGTCTTCTTTCTGGAGTGTGTACTCTCTCCTTCCACTCTTGCAGATAACAGTAATGTACTTCTCAGTTCAATAGCTGAGGCGGTTTTTTGAGGAACCTCTACACTGTTTTCCAGAGCGGCTGCACCAGTTTACATTGCCACCAACAGTGTAGGAGAGTGCCCGTCTCTCCACACCCTCGCCAGCATCCATAGTCTCTTGATTTGTTCATTTTGGCCACTCCGACTGGAGTGAGGTGGTATCGCAGTGTGGTTTTGATTTGTGTTTCCCTGATGTTGAGCATTGTTTCATGTGCCTGTAGGCCATCTGGATGTCCTCTTTGGAGAAGTGTCTGTTTATGTCTTCTGCCCATTTCTTCACTGGGTTATTTGTTTTTTTGGGTGTGGAGTTTGGTGAGTTCCTTGTAGATTTTGGATACTAGCCCTTTATCTGATAAGTTATTTGCAGCTATCTTTTCCCATTCTGTTGGTTGCCCATTAGTTTTCTTGATTGTTTCCTTTGAAGTGCAGAAGCTTTTTATCTTGATGAGGACCCAAGTGTTCAGTTTTGCTTTCATTTCCCTTGCCTTTGGGGATGTGTCCAGTAAGAAAATGCTGTGATTGAGGTCAAGGAGGTTGTTTCCTACTTTCTCCTTGAGGGTTTTGATGGTTTCCCATCTCACATTCAGGTCCTTCAGCCATTTTGAGTTTATTTTTGTGTATGGTGTAAGAAAGTGGTCTAGTTTCATTCTTGTGCATGTTGCTGTCCAGTTCTCCCAGCGCTACCTGCTAAGGAGGCAGTCTTTTTTCCATCAGATACTCTTTTTTGCTTTGTCAAAAATTAATTGGCCGTACATTTGTGTGCCCAGTTCTGGGTTCTCTATTCTATTCCATTGGTCTATGTGTCTGTTTTTGTACCAATGCCATACTGCCTTGATGATGACAGCTTTGCAGTAGAGGCTAAGTGTGGGATTGTGATGCCTCCCATTTTGCCATTTTGGTTTTCTTCTTCAATACTACTTTGCCTATTCGGGGTCTTTTGTGGTTCCATACGAATTTGAGGATAGATTGTTCTAGCTTTGAGAAGAACGCTGATGTAATTTTGGTGGGGATTGCATTGAATGTGTAGGTTGCTTTGGCAGCACTGTCAATAATAGCCAAATCATGGAAAGAGCCTAAATGTCTATCACCTGATGAATGGATCAAGAAGATGTGATATATATATATATATATATATATATATATATATATATATATATATATATATATATATATATATATATTTACACAACGGAGTGTTACATGACAATGAGAAAGAATGAAATCTGGCCATTTGTAGCAAAGTGAGTGGACCTCTAGGGTGTCATGCTAAGCGAAATAAGTCAGGCGGAGAAGGACAGATACCATATGTTTACACTCATAGGTCTAACAGGAGAACAGGAGAGACTTAATGGAGGACCATGGGGAGGGGAAGACGGAAAGTAAGGTGGGGAGAGAGAGGGACGCAAAACCTGAGAGAATATTGAGTACTGAAAAGGAACCGAGGGTGGAAGGGGAAGGGGGAGGGGAAAAAAAGGAGGTAGTAATGGAGGAGGGCACATGTGGGTAGAGCACTGTGTTTTATATGGAAACCAATTTGACAATAAAGTATTTAAAAAAAAACACAACACAGAAAACAATAAAATAAAATAAAATAAAATAAAATAAAATAAAATAAATAAATAAGTAAATAGATGGGGTGGAAGAAGTTTTCAGAGCTCCCTTCCTCTAAGCCATCTGGGCTCCTACTCACTTTAATGATGTTAATCTGCTTTTGTTGTGAGGGTAATGCTAACCTCATAGGATGAGGTTTGAAGTTTCACTTCCTTTACTCTCCTTTTATTTTGAAGTTTCACTTTCTCTTTTTTGGAATGGTTTGTGAAGAATAGGCATTAACTCTACTTATTGTTTGTTTGAATTCACTTGTGAATCCATCTGGGAATGAGCTTTCTTTGCTGCCAGCTTTTCTGGTTACTGATTCAATTGCTTTGCAGGTTATTTGCCTGTTTAAGTTTTCTATTTCTTCCTGTTTTGGTAGTTTATATGTTTTTAGCAATTTATCCTTTTCTACCATACTGTCTGTTTTGTTGGCATAATTTTTCCATAATATTCTCTTATGACTGTTTGTATTTCTGTCGTGTTGGTTCTTATTTCTCCTCTCTCATTTGTGATTATATTTGACCACTTTTACTGCACATCACATGTTTTGTCTGTCCATGTTTTTATTTTCATTTGGTTTCATGTATTTTTTAAATTTCTTGTTTGATTTCCTTGGTAACAGATTTATTGTTTAATAGCATGTTGTTTAACTTCAGTGTATATATGTTCCTTCCAGATATTCCCGTGTAGTTGACCTCTCGTTTTGTAGTGTTATGGTCAGACAGGATGCCTGGTATGTTTTAATATTTCTGTATTTTTGAGGCCTGTTTTCTTACCTAATATGTGATCTATTCTGAAGAATGTTCATTGTGCACTTGAAAAGAATATGTGTTCTGCTGTTTTTGGATGGAATATTCTGAATATATCTGTTAAGTCCACTTGGCTCATTGTGTCATTCAAAGCCATTGTTTTCTTGTTTATCTTATTTTTAGATAATCTTCCATTGATGTAAGTTGGATATTAATGTTCCCTACTATTATTTCATTATTAAAATTACTTATTTTATGTTTATTAATTGTTTTATATATTCAGGTATTCTCATGATGGGTGCATAAACATTTGCACCTGTTAGTTCTTCTTGTTAGATTTTACCCTTTATTATGATATGGTGCCTTTCTCTGTCTCTCATTGCAATCTTTTTTTACAACTCTAAAGTGTCTAATATAAGTGTTGCTACTCCAGCTCTCTTTTGACAGGCATTTGTGTGATATCTCTTCATCCCCTCACTTTCGATCTGAAAGTGTTTTAAGATTTATAATGGGTCTCTTATAGGTAGCATGTACGTGGGTCATGGTATTTCATCTGTTTTGACAGTCTGTGTCTTTTTCTTAGAGAATTTATTCCATGTGCATTCAAAATAATTGCTGATAGATATGTATTTAGTGGTATATTATTATTATTATTATTATTATTATTATTATTATTATTTTGTTTCTGGAGATTATCTGATCCTTTTTTGTACTTGTTACTTTTGGTCTCTCTTTTGCATTCAAAGAGTTTCTTTTATTTTTAAAAAATTTATTTATAGTTTATTTATTTGTTTTGAGAAAGAACAAGAGAGCATGAGCAGGGTAAAGGCACAGGGAGAGGGAAAGAATGCTAAGGAGGCTCCACAATGTTAGCACAGAGCCTGATGCGGGATCTGAACTCACGAACCATGAGATTATGACCTGATCTGGATCCAAGAGTTAGACGCTTAACTGACTAAAGTATCCAGGTACCACATGAAGAGTCCCTTTTAATATTTCTTGTAGGAACTCCTTTAGATTTTGTTTGTGTGCAAACTTTATCTCTCCTTCTATTCTGAATGATAGCCTTTCTGGAAAGAATATTCTTGGCTTCAGATGTGTCCCCTTCAGCACTTTAGTTTTTTTTAATAGTTTATTGTCAAATTGGTTTCCATATAACACCCAGTGGTCTTCCTCACAAGTGCCCTCCTCCATTACCACTACCTCTTTTCCCTTCCCCCTTCCCCTTCAACCCTCGGTTCATTTTCAGTATTCAATAGTCTCTCAAGTTTTGGTCCCTCTCTCTCCCCAACTCTCTTTCCTCCTTCCCCTCCCCCTGGTCCTCCATTAGGTTTCTCCTGTTCTCCTGTTAGACCTATGAGTGCAAAAATATGGTATCTGTCCTCTGCCTGACTTATTTCGCTTAGTATGACACCCTCAAGGTCCATCCACTTTGCTACAAATGGCCATATTCATTCTTTCTCATTGCCACGTAATACTCCATTGCATATATATATCAATAGAACTCCCCTTCAGCACTTTGAATATATCATGCCATTCCCTTCTGGCTTGCCCAGTTTCTTTTGAGAAAACTTCAGATAGCATTATGGGTTTTCCCTTGTAAAGTAAGCATTTGTTTTATCTTGGTGCCTATAAGATACATTCTTTATCACTATGTTTTGCAAATTAAATTTCAATATGTCTTGGTATTAGCCTGTTTGCTGATTTTTATTGTTCTTTCTGTCCTTCAATGATCTGGATGTCTCTTTCCTTCCCCAGATTAGGAAGTTTTCAACTATTATTTATTCAACTAAATTTTCTACCCCCTTTTCTTCTTTTGGAATGCCTATAATGTGAATGTTATTATGTTTGATGGAGTCTCTGAGTGCCCTAAGTCTGTTCTTCTGTCATATAATTCTTCTTTCTCTCTTTTGTTTAACTTCTTTATTTTCCCTTATTTTGTCTTCTAGGTCACTAATTTATTCTTCTACTTATTTCTCGCCTGATGTTTTTGCATCAAGCCTGTTTTCAATGTCACTTACTGCATTCTTTATTGATTATTTTTAAATTCTTTTATCTGTATGGTTATTTTCTCACTGATGTCTTCTATTTTTTCTCAAGCCCGGTGAGTACCCTTATGATTATTACTTTGAATTATCCATTGGGCATGGTACTTACATCTGTTTCTCATAGATCTCTAGTTCTGGATATATCTTATTCTTTCATTTAAGATAATTTCCTCCATCTTTGCATTTTATCTAATTTTCTACTTTCTTCTCTGTGTTAGAAAATCCAGTTATGTCTCTTGCTTCTGAAAGTAATGGCCTTATGAAAAAGAGGACATGTAGTACCCTGCACCTGACACTTCAGGTGTCAGGTATGCTGTGTGGCTCTGCTGCTGAGATTTGGCTGCTTTATCTTGCAGGCCAGTCATCTGCAGAGGCTCTCTCTGTCTATTGCAGGCAGTGTTTGGTCCCTGTCCTGAATGCAGTGAGTTTTATCTAGGTGTGCTCTGGTCTGCTTGTGAGATGAAACCTGATGCCAATTCTTCCAGAACCGAGGTCCTGCAGAACTCTCTCATTAAGAGTCACAGTGTGGGCGAGTGTTTTTGCTTATATTCTGAAGGAGGAGCCTGCCTAATTGGGACTAAGGCAAGCTTGACGGAGAAAGGCAGTTCTGACAGAGTGCCTAGTGTGGGGCTTGGTTTAAGCAAGTTAAGCAGCCAGTGTATACTTTATGCAAATTCTGACTATTTGCTCTGTGTTTATGCTGAGGGGCAGGGGAAGAAAATGGCTCTGGCCAGCTCCTTTATTCTTGGACAAGTTTCTCTGTGAACACTACCTTTCAGGGACAGGCTCTGAGAAGAGCAAATCACCTCTCTAATGTGTGCCCCGGGTGCTCTTCAGATCACTCTTTCCATGCTGTCTGCCCCAAGGTTGTTTGCCTGCCTTCTCTCCAGGAGCAGTGCAGTTTCCTATGGTCCCTATCTCACCAAGCTAGCTGACCTTTAAAACTCTAAGCTTTAAGCCCTGTTGGTTGCCAAAACTCATTAAATTCAACCTCTCTTGTTTTCCAAGCAGAGGGTTTTGCAGAAAGGTTCTCCCTGTCTGCTCCCTTCTCCCTCTCTCACACGCGCCCTTTTCCATAACCATAGAATTAGCAGAACCTTCCATTAGCAGCACTTGAGATCTATTTCTCCTCTAAACCATGACTCCACATTTTGCACTTTCTTCAACATAGCCTCTTCTCTCCCTTTAGTTGTGAAGTTTGTTCTGTCATTCTTCAGGTATATTTTGGGGTATTTAGGAATTTGATAAGTATCGAATTGTTTTCATGAGGAGGAGGGTGAGCATAGATTTCTTTTACTCCACTGCCATTTTCCTCTTTCCCATACCACATCTTCTTTTTCCATTTATTTATAGATGGACATTTGAGAGGCTGCCATATTTTGGCCTTTGTAACTAATTCTACAACAAACAGATTTGCGTATATCTTTTCAAATTTGTGTTTTCGTTTTCTTTGAATAAATTCCCAGTGGTGGAATTACTGGATCATATGATAATTAAATTTATACTTTTTAAAGGAACCACTATAATGTTTTCCACAATAGCTACACCAATTTGCATTCCCATGAACGGTGCACAAGGTTTCTTTTTTCTCCATATCCTTGTCAACGCTTGTTCGTTTTTGTGTTTTTCATTTTAGTCATTTTGACAAGGTGTAAGGTGACCTCTCCTTGTGGTTTTAATTTGATTTCCCTGATGATTAGTGATGTTCACATCTTTTCATGTGTCTGTTGGCCATGTATGGTATGCCTTTTATGGAAAAAATGTCTGTTCAGGGGCCATATTTAATCATATTATTTGTTTTTGTTTTTTGGATTTGAGTTCTATCAGTTCTTTATATATTTTTGATATTAACCCCTTATTGAATATCTCATTTACAATATCATGTTCCACTTCAGAGGCTGAATTTTTTCTGTGTTGTTGGTGGTTTCCTTTTAATGTGTAAAAGATCTTTATTTTGATGTAGTCTCAATAATTTAATTTAATTTTTCTTGTCATTGGTGACCTATCTAGAAATATGTTGCCATGGTCAAAAAAATTACTGCCTGGATTTTCTTTTTTTAAATTTTTTAATTTTTTAAAATTATTATTTATTTTTAATAGTTTATTGTCAAATTGGTTTCCATACAACACCCAGTGCTCTTCCCCACAAGTGCCCTCCTCATTCACCACCGTCTCTTTTCCCCCCTCCCCCTTCCCCTTCGACCCTCAGTTCATTTTCAGTATTCAATAGTCTCTCAAGTTTTGCGTCCCTCTCTCTCCCCATCTCTCTTTCCCTCTTCCCCTCCCCATGGTCCTCCATTAGGTTTCTCCTGTTTTCCTGTTAAGACCTATGAGTGCAAACATATAGTATCTGTCATTTTCCGCCTGGCTTATTTCGCTAGCATAACACCCTCAAGGTCCAGCCACTTTCCTACAAATGGCCAGATTTCATTCTTTCTCACTGTCATGTAATACTCCATTGTACATATATACCACATCTTCTTGATCCATTCATCAGGTGATGGACATTTAGGCTCTTTTCATGTTTTGGCTGTTGTTGACAGTGCTGCTATGAACATTGGGGTACATGTGCTCCTATGCATCAGCACTTCTGTATCCTTTGGGTAAATCCCTAGCAGTGCTATTGCTGGGTCATAAGGGAGTTCTACTGACAGTTTTTTGAGAAACCTCCACACTGTTTGCCACAGTGGCAGCATCAGTTTACATTGCCACCAACAGTGTAGGAGGGTGCCCGTCTCTCCACACCATCACCAGCATCTATAGTCTCTTGATTTATTCATTTTAGCCACTCTGACTGGCGTGAGGTGGTATCTCAGTGTGGTTTTGATTTGTGTTTCCCTGATGATGAGTGATGTTGAGCATCATTTCATGCGCCGGTAGGCCATCTGGAACTTCTCTTAGGGGAAGTGTCTGTTTATGTCTTCTGCTCATTTCTTCACTGGGTTATTTCTTTTTTGGGTGTGGAGTTTGGTGAGTTCCTTGTACATTTTGGATACTAGCCCTTTTCAGACATGTCATTTGCAACTATCTTTTACCATTCTGCCGGTTGCCTGTTAGTTTTCTTGATTGGGTCCTTTCCAGTGCAGAAGCTTTTTATCTTGATGATGTCCCAGTAGTTCATTTTTGCTTTCATTTCCCTTGCCTTTGGGGATGTGTCGAGTAGGAAATTGCTGCGGTCGAGGTCAAGGAGGTTGTTTCTTACTTTCTCCTCGAGGGTTTTGATGGTTTCCCATCTCACATTCAGGTCCAGAATCCAGCTGCATTCCTATACACTTATAATGAAGCAGCAGAAAGAGAAATCAAGAAACTGATCCCATTCATGATTGCCTGAAAAACCATAAAATACCTAGGAGTAAACCTAACCAAGGATGTAAAAGACCTATATGATGAAAACTATAGAAAACAATGAAAGAGATTGAAGAAGACACCAAGAAATGGAAAGATATTCCCTGTTCATGGATCAGAAGAATAAACATTGTGAAAATGTCATTTCTACCCAAAGCAATCTACACATTCAATGCAATCCCCATCAAAATTGCACCAATATTCTTCTCAAAACTAGAACAAACTATGCTCAAATTGGTATGAAACCACAAAAAACCCCGAATGTCAAAGTAATATTGAAGAAGAAAACCAAAACGGGAGGCATCACAATCCCAGACTTTAGCCTCTACTACAAAGCTGTCATTATCAAGACAGTATGGTATTGGCACAAAAACAGACACATAGACCAATGGAATAGAATACAGAACCCTGAACTGGGCCACAAATGTATGGTCAATTAACTTTTGACAAAGTAGGAAAAACGTATCTGAAGGAAAAAAAGACTGCCTCTTTAGCCGGTGGTGCTGGGAGAACTGGACAGCTAAATCCAGAAGAATGAAACTAGACCACTTTCTTACACCATACACAAAAATAAACTTCAAATGGCTGAAGGACCTGAATATTATTTATTTTTGAAGGAGAGATAGATAGATAGATAGACAGAGTGTGAGCAGGAGAAGGGCAGAGAGAGAGAAGGAGACACATAATCTCAAGCAGGCTTCAGGCTCAAGGCTGTCAGGACAGAGCCTGATGCAAGATTTGAACTCACAAACTGTGAGATAATGATCTGAGGCTAAGTTGGACGCTTAACTCACTGAGCAACCCAGGAGCCTTTAAAAAAATTTAAGAATTTATTTTAGAGATATATAGCAGAGGGAGAGAGAGAGAGAGAGAGAGAGAGAGTGAGAATCCAAAGCAGGTTTCACACAAAGTGCCTACCTTGATGTGGGGTTCCATCCCACTATCCTGGGATCATGACCTGAGCTGAAATCATGAGTCAGATGTTCAACCAACTGAGCCACACAGCAACCTGCCTCCCCTGCCCCGCTGAAGTTTTCTTATAGGAGTTTGAAGTTTCTGGTCTTTAATCCATCTTGAGTTAATTTTTGTGTATGGTATGAGAAAGTAATCACGTTTCATTTTTTCACATGCTGCTACACAGTTTTCCCAACACCATTTGTTGAAAACACAGTTTTATTCTCTTTCCTTGAAATAAAAATCAGACAAAGATACCACACAAAAAAGAAAACTATAGGCTAATATCTCTGATGAACATAAATGCAAAAATCCTCAACAAAATATTCACAAACCTAATACGTTAAAAAGAAAAAGAAACATTCACCATGATTAAGTGGGATTCATTGCAGAGATACAGGCATAGTTCAATATTCAGAAATCAACATACATGATACATAATATTAACTAAAGAAAGGAAATATCATTATTATCTTATTGGGTGCATAAAACATATTTGACAAAGTACAACATTTATTTATGATAAAAGCTTTCAACAAAATAGGTTTAGAAGGAACAAACCTCAACCTAAGGCTGTATATAAAAAAAACCCACAAGTAACATCGTACTCCTTTAAATTCACGATCAAGGATGTCCACCCTTACCACTTTTATTCAACATAGTACTGGAAGTCCAAGCTTCTGGAAAAAAAGTCAGTCATGTTGCAAAGGAAGAAGTAAAACTTTCATTATTTGCAGATGATATGATACTACACATAGAAAATTCTAAGGACACCACCAAAATCTGCTAGAGCTGGTATTTAAGAATGTGTGTTGGCTTTCACTGGGAAAACTGGTGTGCCTTTACTGAATCTCAGACTCTTGGAGATAGAAAAGGATTAGGATTCTTTTAACTCCATTTCCCAACTGGGCAGCCCTTTGCTTTCCTTGATATTCTGATTACTGAAAATAGAGGAGGGCTTCATATTTAGGGGATGAGTAGGTTTAACTCAAAAATATTTTACCACTGTGTTGTGTATATATCACCTTTTCCTAACAAAATCTTTCTCTTTTCCTTCTTTTCTTTTTGTCTTTGTCTCTATCCCTTTCTCCTTCCCCTCTGAGTGACTTTCTCATCCACCCTATCAGTTTCCAATGCTCTGACATACCTGGAGATAACAGTCAGTAACTGAGTTTTCTGTGCTCTTCAAACACTTAACAGAATCCTAAAATTCTGAAAATCAGGTTTACGATGCACATGCATCATCATCCTACAACTTTTTATTAAACATCTGCTATGTACCAAGACATGATCCAAGTGCTAAGATAGAGAAAATAATAATAACAATAACCAACATATATCATTTATTTTGTGCTAGACATTATTTTTGGCAGTATGGTGTTATCTCACTTCTTTTTATTTTTAAACCATTATAAGAAAGTTCTCATTCTCATCTCATCTTACAGATGAGGAAACTAAAAAACAGAAAGGTTAAGTAACTTTTTACAGGTCATACACCTGTAAGTAATGAAGCCAAGAAGTTCGTCAGAATTCAAATCCAAAAGGCACAGTATCTGAATATGCACTGTTGACTGTTATATCCTGTCCCGATGGTGCGTATTCTTTATTTGTGGAGACACAGTAAGGACATAAATATATCAATATAACTTTTGTGGTAGTGTTTAAGTGTGTACAATATAAAGTAGGATAAGGTGGAAAAGAGTGACAGGTGTGTTTTATTTCTAAATGATGCTAGGGAAAGGCCTCTCTGAATGAGGTGAGGGAGTTTGTTATGTATTTTAGGTAAAGTGAACAGAATGTATAAAGCTCTCAAAATAAGAATGAGCAGAGAGGATTCTAAGATTATTAGTTAGGTCTGTATGAGCGGGATGTGATAAACAAGAGGTGGATCATAAGGAGACTGTATCCATGGGTAAGCACTGACCACATTATGAGAGGCCTTTTCAACTATGGTACATAGTTGAGTTTTTATTCTAAGTGTAATTGCATTATTGCTTTCAAATGGATGAAAGATATGATACAGTTTGTGTTGTATAAAAGATCACTCTGGTTTCTGTGAGGACAGTAGACTGTAGGAGGGTAACTGAGAATAGAGAGACCAGGAAAAAGACTACTAATGCAGTTGTCCAGACAAGAAATGACAGTTTGGTCTATGATAATGCAGGCAGTGAGAAGTGGTCAGACTGTGGATATTCTTGCTTTTTTTTTTTTAATTTATATTGAGAGAGAAAGAGGGATAGAAGGAGGGAGGGAGCAAGAGAGAGAGAGAGAGAGAGAGAGCGAGAGAGAGAGAGCACATGAGTGGGGGACAGGCAGAGAGAGACATGGAGAAAGAGGATCCCAAGCTCTGTGTTAAGAGGACAGTGTGGAGCCCTACATGGGGCTCCATCACACTAATCATGGGATCATGACCTGAGCCAAAATCAAGAGTCGGAGGTCATCTGACAGAGCCACCCAGGCACCTCTCAGGATACATAAGGTTAAAGCTGACAGGTCTTGCTTGATAGACTGGATGTGGAGAGGCAAGGATTAGTTGGTTAGCTTGCATAATTAAATAATTTCATAACTGCAACTTTTAATTGTCTGAGTTTGGTTTTCCTTTTCCTTTCACTCCCTCTAGTTTTATTGCAGAAATAAACTTTTTTTTATCTTAAATACCCTCTTATTATTCATGCCGTAATATAATGGTAATTCAAAATCATTACTAAATAGAATAATGTATGCATTCTTTAATTCACTCATAAGTATGCATTAGTTCTAGTTCTAAGGTGCTTAGGTGTTTAGGATTCAGTGACCCTCATGGTTTCTGACCTCGTGTAGCTCACTTCTTGGTCAGGCTCAGCACTAAGAACTTTACACATCATGTTTTTTTTAAATTTTTATGTTTATTATTTGTGTGTGAGAAAGAGAGACAAAATGCGAGTGGGGGGGATTTAGAGAGGGAGGGAGACACAGACTCTGAAGCTACAAGCTTCAGAGACACAGGCTACAAGCTGTCCGCACAGAGCCCGATGAAGAGCTCCAACCCACAGACCATGAGATCATGACCTGAGCTGAAGTCAGACACTTAACCAAATGAGCCACCCAGATGCTCCACACATCATGTTGTTTAATCATTACCAATATCCACAGCCTATGCACGCACTTTATGAAAAGCGAACAGCTACTAGGGGCTTTTTATGTTCAACACTTTACATCTGCCACCTCAATTCCTCATAACAACTTTTCAAAGTTGGTATTATTGTTTCCATTTTAAACATGAGATTCTGACTTGACGAAGGATGCACAAGTAGTAAAAACAGCTTGCGTTTGAATCATCAACCTTAAAAAGTAGCATATTCTTATGGTTCAATAACATTGGTCATACAATTAACCAGACCTGGGTTTAAATCTTAGTTTGATTACCTACCACTTGTTTGACCTTGGACAAGTTATTGAACCTAAACATCAAAACATTAGTTTCCTAAAACTACAAAATGTCTTACAATTAAAAATCACCTTCCTCCCTCTTTCGGGTTTGCTGTGAATGTTGAATGAGCTAACATGAAGTACTGTAGCTCTTAGTGTTACTGTTCCCATTGTCCATTTGGATAATCCTTCAGCTAGCAATCATCCCAGCTCCACTCTAAAGTCTACCTGGGCATATTTGGCTGTGGTATCTTTGTTTTATTAAAGATTTCCTCCTTCCATGATTCAAATAAATTATTTTATTTTTCTGTCATGGGCTTGTTCCAAATGTTAACTCTCATAAAATGTTAATTTAGGAGTGGCAATTTGAATACCCTTTAAAAGCCTTTGCCGTTTTCTTCACAACAGGAAGGACTATAGACTTCATTTACCCTGTCTTCAAATTCCATGAAATGGCTTTGCCTTCTCAAAGCCTTCTTCCAGTCCTTTGACTTTACATAGCAGCAATCAGAATACCCAGCAATAATACTTCCTACTTCTCAAACTAATGCCTCCTTGTCATCTATTCTAGCTTCCTAGAATTCTAGAAACTCAGGTTTGGAGTGAACTTAGAGGTCATTTAAGCCAACCCTCTAATCTTAGGAATCCTAACATGTCTTGTGCTTCATACTCTTCTGTCCCTTTTTCAGAATAACATTTTAAACTGTATAAAATATATACCACATCTTCTTGATCCATTCATCAGTTGATGGACATTTAGGCTCTTTCCATGATTTGGCTATTGTAGAAAGTGCCGCTATGAACATTGGGGTACAGGTGGTATATATACACAATGGAGTACTATATGGCAATGAGGAAGAATGAAATATGGTCATTTGTACCAAAGTGGATGGACCTCGAGGGTGTCATGCTAAGTGAAATAAGTCAGGCAGAGAAGGATAGATACCATATGTTTTCACTCATAGGTCTAACAGGAGAGAACTGGCAGGGGACCATGGGGAGAGGAAGGGGGAAAGAGAACTGGGGAAAGTGAGGGACACAGATCAAGGGAGACTATTGAATACTGAAGGGGAGGGGGAGGCAGGGAGGGGGGCTGATGGTAATGGTGGGGGGCACTTGTGGGGAGAAGCACTGGGTGTTATATGGAAACCAATTTGACAATAAACTATTACAATGAATAAATAATAAATAAATCAAATAAAATGTGTAAAATAAAGCATTTAGGATTGTAAAGGTAATCAATTTTATTTAAATAGGAAAATAATGTGACATAGTAACATGAGTCTTTTTAATTAACAAAATAAAACACGAGGTCTGCTGGAAGGTCCAATAACTAGTATAATTTCAAGAGATGAGCATTCATGATATTTCAAGATGTCTGAAAGAAATGGAATATGGTTTAATGTTATCTGTGGTTTATATTAAACACAAAGTTGCAAGTACTATTGTAATTTGTTGTCTACATTCATAGTTTCAAGAAATGGTAAATTATGGTCAGAGGTTACTACAAATAAAGATGTATTTCTTACATCAAAATTCATGGATACCCTGAATTTTATCAAAAGATACCAGGTTGAGAACACTTGCATCTGATATATGAATTATATATATGTTTTTCTTGGTATATTTACTTGAAAAAACCTCAAGTAATTTTTGGCTTGAATTCCTCCAGTGATGGGGAAGTCATATCTAATGAGTAGTGTATCTCCCATTATTCTGTCATCAAAGGGCTCAGTTGTTCTTCCAGGGAGCTGTAATCTATCTTCCCTTAGATTTCTATCATCAACACTTATTCTCTCTAGGACTTCAGGACTATGTTATCTTTCTCTTCCAAAGGACAAACTTCCAGCTGCTAGAAAACAACATTTCTTCTCTTTCACTTGTCTTTATGTGCCTCTAATTGTCCACACCTCTCAGAATTAGTCAGAAAACTCCAAAAAGGACAATGAAACTGAAACTTAAAACTATCATTGTTCCTCATATCACCAACACTATTTAGACATATGCAACTAAAATACATGTTTTGGGGAAATGAGAGAGAGCCACATTTCACCATTATTTTTCAACCCAAGTATTTGACCATATTCACTCAAGCAAGTTCAGGTTCTCCTTGGTCTGGATTTGCATAAAGTTAATCACTACTCTTAACACCAGTCATGGAGAGATGATTGAAAAGATATTAACAACTGCATATAAACAGTGATTCCATCATCATTACAGCTTCTATCACACATTAATTTGAAGAAACTTTGAGTATGTTATTTTTGTGACAGAGTAATTGGACTTTTCCAATAGCCAACAAATCAGATGTTGTTTATATGGCATGTGATTTGGAATAAGAGTAAAAAAACCTATTGGTTAGAATTAATAAATCAATTTAGCAAATTTAATATATACAAAATTAATATATAAGAATCTGTTACATTTCTATACACTAATAACAAACTATCAGAAAGAGAAATTAAGGAAAAATTCCATCAAATTACAATCCCAACAAATTATAAATTACAACGACATCAAAATAATAAAATATCTATAAGTAAATTTAACCAAGTTGGTGAAATACTTGTAATCTGGACCCTGTAAGACACTGATGAAAGAAACTGAAGATGATACAAATGGAAAGTTATACTGCGCTCATTAATTGGAGGAACCAATATTGTTAAAATTCCATATTACCCAAAACAAACTGTATATTCATTGCAACCTACCAAAATACTAACAGCATTTTCCACAGAACTAGAGCAAATAACCTTTTTTTAAATTTTTATGTATTTATTTTTATTTTTTTATTCTCCTGTTAGTTAACATACAATGTAGTTTTGGCTTCAGGAGTAGAACTAGCTATTCATCTCTTACATATGACACCCAGTGCTCATCCTGAAAAGTGCCCTCTTAATGCCCATCACCAATTTAACCCACCCCCAACATACAGAACAAATGATCTTAAAATCTGTGTGGAACCACAAAAATCCCAAATATCTAAAACAACCTTAAGAATACTTATCTTGATGAGCACTGAGTAATATATAGAATTGTTGAATCACTATATTGCATATACCGAAACTAATGTAGCATGGTATGTTAAGTACACTGGAATTAAAATAAAATTTTAAAAAAACTAGTGAAAGAAAGAAAGAATGAATAAGGCTGGATGTATCATACTTCCTGATTTCAAACTACACTACAAAGCTATAGCAATCAGAAGAGTATGGTATTGGAACAAAAACAGACACATAGGCCAATAGAATAAAATAGAGATCCTAGAAATAAACCCACACTTATAAGGTCAATTAATATTTGACCAAAAATACAAGAACACACAATGGGGACAAGTCTCATCAATAAATGGTTATAGGAAAATAGGATGGTTGTATGAAACAAAATAAAACTGGGTCACTTTCTTATACCTATATATAAAAAATACACTAAAATGGATTAAAGACTTAAATATAAGAAACCACAAACTCTTAGAAGAAAATATAGGCAGTAAACTCCTGGAGATTGGTCTGAGCAATATACTTTTTTTTTTGGATCTCTTTTCAGACAGGGGCAACAACAGTAAAAATAAATAAATCGGGCTGCATCAACCAAGCAAGCTTCTGCACAGTGAAGGAAATCATCAGCAAACTGTAAACACAATTCACTGAATTTGAGAAGGTAATTTCAAATGATAGAATCAATAAGAGGTTAATAACCAAAATACATAAAAAACCCATAGGGCTCAATTTAAAACACATACACATACACACACACACACACACACACACACACACACACACACACACACCAGTTAAGTGACAGAGGACCTGAATTGACATTTCTTTAAAGAAGATGTGCAGATGACCAACAGACACCTGAAAAGATGTTCAACATCACTATTAGGGAAATGCAAATAATAGCCACAGTGAGATATTGTCTCAGACCTGTCGGAATGACTAGGATCAAAAAGACAAGAAATAACAAGTTTTTGTGAGAATGTGAGAAAAAGAAACCCTTATGCATTGTTGGAGGGAATGAAAAATGTTTCAGCCATTATGGAAAACAGTATGGAAGTTCCTCAAAAAATTAAATATAGAACTAACATATAATCCAGCAATTCTACTTATGGATATTTCTGAGGAGAATGACAACACTAATTTTAAAAATATGTATGTACTTTTATGTTTATTGAAGTGTTATTTACAATAGCCAAGGTATGGAAGCAACCTAAGTATCCTTTGATAGATAAATAAAGAAGATGTGGTATATACACACAATGGAATATTACTCAGCCATTTAAAAGAAATCTTGTCACTTGTGTCAATATAGATGGATCTGGAGAATATTATGCTACATGATATAAGTCAGACAGAAAAAGGTAAATTCCATATGATTTCAATTACATGTGGAATCTAATAAAACAAAAGAAATGAAGAAACATAACAGAATAGAAACATACTTATAGAGAATAATCTAGTGGTTGCCAGAGGGGAGGGAGGTAGGAGGATGGGTGAAATAGGGGAAGGAGATTAAAAAGTACATACTTCCAGTTCTAAAATTGACAAAGAGAGGGGTGTCTGGATGACTCAATTGGTTGAGCTCAGTTCCAACACTTGATAATGGCTCAGGTCATGATCCCAGTGTCATGGGATCAAGCCCCACACCAAGCTATGTGTTGAGCATGGAGCCTGCTTGAGATTCTCTCCCTATACTCTCTCTCCCTTTGCCCCTCTCTCCCACTTGTGCTCTTTTTCTCTCTCTCTCTAAAAATAAATAAAGTGAAAAAAAAAGTAGACAAAAGGATACAATGTATAGTATAGGGCATATAGTTAATAATACATAACAAATTTGTATGGTGACAGATAACAGCTAGGTTTATCATGGTGATCACTTTTTAATGTATATTAGTTTGAATCACTATGCTGTACATCCAAAATTCATATAAGATTGTATGTCAAGTACACTTCAATAAAAAAACCTACTGAAATTTGAATAGTTTTCATTGGTATGGGGCTATTTTCTCCTTTTCTCTATCCCTTATATGTCTGGTTGCTACTTCCTTAACGTAGGAAATCTGCTATTATAAATCGCACACACCTGCCAATGTGTCTTCAGAAAAGTGACGGAGTGACACATCTACACCATCTCCAATAGGGTCCTTCCCTTAAAATCTGCAATGACAATGATAGTTAATATATATTGAGACCATACCACGTTTTGGGAACTGTGTTAGACATTTTATATATGTCATCTTATTGAATTCTCACAACGTTTTTGTAAGGTAGCTACTATTAATTATTTCTTTTTGTAGATGAAGAACCAGAGGCACAGAGAAGTTAAGTAACTTGCTCAAAGTCACACAACAAATAAGTAGTTGAACTGGCTTTTGAATTTAGATACTTTTCTCTAGAAATTTTTTAAATTTAAATTTATTTATTCAAATTCAACTTTATTTGGGATGCCTGGGTGGCTACGTCGGTTAAGCATCCAATTCTTGGTTTCAGCTCAGGTCATGATCTTATGGATTTATGAGTTTGAGCCCATATCAGGCCTGCTTGGGATTTGATCTCTCCCTCTCTCCACACCCCCCTCGCTCTCTGTTTCTGTCTCCGTCTCTCTCAAAATAAATAAATAAACTTAAAAAATGAAAAATAAATAAATTCGTTAGTTAACATACACTGTAGTATTGGTTTCAGGAGTAGAAACTTGTGATTCATCACATACATACAAAACTCAGTGCACATCCCAATAATGCCCTCCTTAATGTCCATCACTCATATAGCCCATCCCCCACCTCCCCCCCACAACCCTCAGTTTGTTTTCTGTATTTAGGAGTCTTTTATTGTTTGGCTTCCTTTCTGTTTTTCTCTTATTTTTTATTCCCATCCCCTATGTTCATCTCTTTTGTTTCTTAAATTCCACATATGAGTGAAATCATATGATATGTGTCTTTTTCTGACTTAATTATTTCACTTAGTATAATACTATACTCTAGTTCTACAGTTTTGCAAATGACAAGATTCCATTCTTTTTGATAACCGAATAGTGGAAATCTTTTGCATTGTTAGTGTCAATGGGAATTGGTGCAGCCACTCTGGCAAACAGTATGGGGGTTCCTCAAAAAATTTAAAATATAACTACTTTATGTCCCACCAATTACACTACTAGATATTTATCCAAAGGATAAAAAAATGCTGGTTCTAATGGGCACATGCACCCCAATGTTTATAGCAGTGCTATCAACAATAGCCAAATTATTAAAAGAAACTTTATTTTTGCAATTACACATTTCTGTGTCCATTTCCCACCTACTCCCATATTGTCCATCCATTACCTAGGACAATAGCAGTCACATAGAAAATTTAATAAAATGCAGATCCCCATATTGGACCAACAGAGAATCTGATTTAGTATATCTAGAACAGAGCACAGGACTTTCTTGAGGTTACACAACCAAGAAATGGTTGAGATGAGATTTGAATTTAGATATTTTTCTAGAAAACGTATTTGTACCATTACCTGTCTTCATTTCTCCTTCCCTTCTTCTTCCAAACTATCCTTTTTAAAACATATTTAAGACAGTAGTAGTAGTTACATGACAAATTGAGTAAAATGTAGATCCCCATGTTGGACTTCCAAAGAGTCTAATTCAGTTATCTGGAACAGAGCATGGTAATATGCATTTTTAATAAGCTTTCAGGCAATTCTGATGCACTGGTAGGATAGCATCCTTTGAAAAACAGTGTCTTAGGTTAAACCTAACTGTTGTCTGACCATCTGAACTGAGACTTCTTTGTAAGTGACCTTTCATTTTAATCCATACCATATGGGGGCTCAAACATGATTTGAGGAAACCTGGAAATTACCCCATGCTTCCAAGACTCCTCTATCCCAACATGCCATAGAACAGTTACATTGAAAACAAAAGGAATCAAAGGTTGAGATATAGGAAAATGAATTAGAATGCCTTTTCCTTTTATTCCTCCTCCAAAGTGCTCTTCCTCTTCTTGTGGGAGAGGAAGTGGTTAATTGGAGTGCATTCCAGAGTAGATTTTACTTGCTCTGGAGTCAACGGAAATAAAAGCCTTCACAAAAAGCACAGGCATTCCCTGCATTTTTGGCCTTCCAAAGCAGCATTTTTTTAGTGTTTACTATGTGCTAGGCATATTTTTAAGCACTTCATGCATATTAACCATAATTAACCTTGTAATCCTCAAAAAATTCTAGCAGTAAGTACAACTACTCTCCATTTTTTAGATAGGAAGTTGAGATACAGAAGTTTAAGGAGCTTTCCTATGACACATAGGTATGTAATGTGAGAGGTGGGCTTTGAACTCAGGCAGTCCAGATTCAAAGCATAAGTTCTTTGTTTATATAAGTTTTGTATAAGACACCCTCCCTAGTTTAGTTTATTCAATGACAGAGTTGGAAGATAATTTAAAGATTACCTAATTTGGTAGGTTTCAGGTTGTTTATTTCCTCATGGAAGTCTTTCTTCAAATGAATGCTTCCACAGATAAAGAAAAAACTGCTAAGGTTCCAGGGCTTGTGACTATAACTACCATAATAAAAGAGGGGGCTCTGAATTAACATTATTTGAAAACCACCAATTTAGACCTTTTCCTCACTTGGTAGATGAGTAAACTAAAGTTCAGAGAGGGAGATTATATTGTCAAAGTCACACAGCTATTTGTTGGCAGAGCTGGTTTTGGAACCTGGGCCTCCTGATTCTCAATTTAGTAATCTTCCCGATGTACCACTAAGCTTCTTCCAGTCTAGAATCCTTCTTTCCACCCCTAGTGTCTCTTGATATGGCAGGAAATGGCTGAGTAAACTACAAGGATTGCAGTTGTATATGTTGGTTTTGGCTTTTGATTTGCAAACCTGCTCTGGAATAACCAAGCAAATTAGCTTGGAGACAGATGCCCAGGGTATAAACAGTAGAATAAGCTTAGCTTTGTGACTAAATAATAAAGGGTGTGTCCATTTGCTGTGAACTGATTCTGGAGAATCCCTTATTATATAGACATGATGAATGAAAAAAAGAAGAATCTGACTTGGGCAGCAAGAAAAGCCTCATATTATTAATGTACATGAAGAAAAACATGAGAGACTCTATCGAATGCCGAAAACGAACCGAGGGTTGAAGAGGGAGGGGGAGAGGGAAGGGTGGTGGTGGGAATGGAGGAGGCACTTGTGGGGAAGAGCACTGGGGGTTATATGGAAACCAATTTGACAATAAACTATTTAAAAATAAAGAAATATTTGGAAAATGCCACTCTCAGTCCACTTCCCAAATACTGAGTACCCAAGCCCAAGTCTGTACGCAAGGTGATGGGGAATCAGCTGAGAATACAGCTTGTCCTAGTCCTCTATCACTCCCATAACAAATCAGCACAAATTCAGTGGTTTAAAACTGCAAATTACCTTCCAGTTTTGTAGGTTGGAATTTTGACATGGGTACCATTTGATTAAGGTCAAAGTGTTCACAAGGCTTTCTTTCTTTTGGGGGCCCTTAAGGGAGACTTTATTCCCTCACCCTTTCCTGCTTCTAGAGGCTGCCTACATACCTTTCCTAGTTGTCTGTCCCCTTTATCATTTTCAAAGCTAGCTACAGGAAGCAAAGTTCTACACTAACATTTCTGTGATTCTTTGCAGGTGGAAAAGGTTCTTTGGGCTTAAGGACCCATGCAATTACACTAGAACCACATGGATGATCCAAATTGACCACTCCATCTCAAAGTGTTTAACTTAATTATGCACCCTAAGTCTTTTTGCCATGTAAATAATACACTCACGGGTTCCTGGGATTAGGGCACAGATATATATGGGAGGAGCATTACTGTGATTCACACAGCCCCTCATGTGTTCATTTTCCAGTGTAGAAAATAGGCGAATACATATATATTTTAGCTAATATGCTGTGTCCCAAAATGAGGTATTAATACCAAATTGGGGTGAGAGAGCGATAAGACTTAAAGCAAGCATTATGAAGGAGGTTAAATATTAAATAGTTTTTCACATATGAGGAGAAGGAATTCAAAATGAGAGCTTATGAAAAATAAACAAGAAAGGGGGCTGGACCTAAATTGTGGATGGTGTGCCCAGGAAATTTTGAAAGTTTTTGAATAGAAGAGTCATGGTCAAAGTTAGGTTCCTGCAAAATTATTTTGGAAGTGGTAAGAAATCTAGACTGGAGTGGAGACGAAGAGATGAGTTAGGAGGCAATAGCAATGCTCCAAGTAAAATTGAAGGCCCGGGACAGAATGGTCAAACGTAGCAGTTGTTTGGATGACCGAAGCTGGAAAAAAATAAAGACCAAAGAACACAGGGTTCTGGACTGAGTTACTAGAAACACGAGAATTACATTAGCCAAGATTGAGAATTCATGAGTATGAACCTATTTTGAAGGCATGTAATGAGAATGGTTTGAGGTATGTTGTGTTGGAGGTGCCCATTGGCTTGTTTTCAATAATTTAGACTTCTGATTCATCCTTATTTTCCTTGGATGAATCACAGAAAGACCACAAATTTTGCCCATTCATTCATAATGAAAACAAAATCCCTACCCTATTTTACATTAGTCAGCTTTGCAAATAATCTCTTGCCCTGCATGAGTAATCATTTCTGTTTAGAGAAAAGTTGAGTAGTGAGGAAGCTGTTCCTATTAGGGTGAAGGTAAATATACCTTTGAGGTTAAATCAGATATATTTCAATTAAATGTTACTTCATTTTTTAAAGAATGTGACAAAGTATAAATCATTATAACAATAATAATAACTTACACTTCTTTGATACTTTGCATTGAACCTTTCTATCCATGTCATAGTACTCTTGTGTACTATGTTTACAAGTACATAGTGCTTATTGTGTACACAGAACAAGTTAAGCATTTTTATTAATATTTTACACAAGGACAAAACAGATTCAGAGAGGTTAATTGACTTTTATATCTCCAAAGCCAGGACTAAAAAGATTTTTTTCACTCCACTTCTAACTTAACTATTTTTTGCCTCAGTTCCCTTATTTGTAATATATGACTGAACAAAAGGTCTACCTTATAGAGTTTTTTAGATATTACACGTAATAATACATGTTAAGAACTTATTACAGGGCCCGCTGCAGATTAAGTACTCAATAAAACTATGTATCATCATATCATCATCATCATCAACACTATTATGATTATTATTATCACATCAAACTGCACAAAAAATATTTTGCTGTTTTGGTGAATTAGATGCAGAGGTCAGCAAAACCTGGCCTGTGGGCAAAATCTGGTTCACAACCTGATTTTGCAAGTAAAGTTTTTTGGTACATAGTTACACTGATTTATTTACATATTGTCTGTGGTTGATTTTGTGCTATCATGGTAGAGTTGAATACTTGCAAAAGAGACTGTATGGACTTCAAAGGATTAAAGGTTAATTAAACAAGTACAGTGCTATGATCCTTTTTATTTAAGGTTTTATTTAAATTCCATTCATTTAACATATATTATAATATTAGTTTCAGGTGTACTTAGTGATTCAATGCCTACATATAACACTGGTGTTCATCATAACAAGTGCACTTTTTTTTTTGAGAATTTATTTATTTTATTTTTTATAGTTTATTGTCACATTGGTTCCCATAAACACCCAGTGCTCATCCCCACAATTGTCCTTCTCCGTGCCCATCACCCCCTTTCCCTTTTCCCCCTCCCCCTTCAGCCCTCAGTTTGTTTTCAATATTCAAGAGTCTCTCATGATTTGCCTTCTTCCCTCTCCTTATCTATTTTCTCCCCCTCTCCTCCCCCATGGTCCTCTGTTAAGTTTCTCTTGTTCAACTTATGACTAAACACATATGGTATCTGTCTTTCTCTGCCTGATTATTTCAAAAAGTGCACTTCTCAATCTCCATCACCTATTTAACTCACTGCCCTACCTACGTCCCCTTCTGGTAATCATCAATTTGTTCTCTAAGTAAATTATAAATAAATAAATAAAATTAAATTGGAATTAAATTAAATTGGAAATTAAAATTAAAAAATAAACCAAAATGGCACCCCTTTGCCAGTTATAATAATAGCAGTGGAACATCTATTTTTCTTATACTACAAGCTTTAAAAATTTGGGATTATCATTGATTTTTCTCTTACTCTTTATGTAAAATAAATTATCTGATTATATATTATTTTATAATTTGTTAATTCATCAAAGTATATTTCTACTATACATAATATAGGGTGATATTACAATACAAATTTTCAAATCTGATTCTCGTTGCTCTTACACTCCGAACTCTAAGTTCCAATATCTATTAAAACTCTCCATAGGGACACCTGGGTGGGTCAGTCAGTTAAGCGTCTGACTTTGGTTTCAGCTCAGGTCATGATCTCAGTTTGTGAGTTCAAGCCCCACATTATGCTCTGTGCTCATGGTATAGAGCCTGCTTGGGATTCTCTCTTTCCCTCTCTCTCTGTTCCTCTCATTCTCTTTCTCTCAAAAATAAATAAAAATTTTAGAAATTCCATATACACCTTGTAACTCCAGTTATTTTCCACTCAAGTCCACCCTGAATATTGTTATAAAACTTTATCAAACTGAATTTTTACCAAACCTTTCCCCTGCTTTAAGAACCCTCTCTTGGCCACAATAAAATCTAACTGTGTAGCCCAACATGTACTACCTTCCAGCTCAAGATTACACCCTACCAGTTTAGCCTTATCTCTTGACATTTCCTGGCATGATTCTTCAGATACAATGTGTATCTTTCTTATACATGTCCCAATGGCTTTGCTAATATCTTTCTCTGATCTGAATGTCATTTTAACTCCAAATTCTTGCCCATTATTTCTTTTGAGATCCAAATAAATATTCTCTTCTGTGGAGATGATGACTCTTGCATAAACCATTTTGTCAGCACTTTGGATATACTTTTCCATATATGATCTGACAATGGTTGTATTTTGAATATTAATCCTACCTCTTTGAATAAAATGGAGTGGCAGTAACATATAGTGGCAGAGACCATTGTGGGACTTGGGCAAAAGGCACTATTGAATTTGTTTTATTATCTGCTAAATGTGAATATCACCTACCTCACAAAGTGTGAGGATTAAATACATAATGTATTTATTATGATGGCTGGACCATAAAATATGATCATTAAATAATAATCATTATTGCATCTGCAACCTTTTCAAGAGGTAGGAATTTTTCTTCATTTTGTAACGTTTCATGCCCACAATACTTTGTGTAACCAATTCTGAGGTATATACACAGAGGAAGTCCTAAAGCTATCTAGTAGGTTACTAAGGTAATGATAACTATGGCAAAATTCCATTTGCAAGTTTAACTAGCTTTTTGAAGAAGTATAACTAATAAATTAAAGAAATCTTTCATGATGAGAAGGAATTGGTAAGGTTGGAAATTTCAGGATTGAAAATGTCATTTGGTATTCCTATGTTTATTTAATCTTTTCTGCAAGCCAGCTGTAAATCTCAGGCAATAAAGAAAGCTTTTTTGCTCTTAGAAGAGAAAAATGACTGTTTCTTGGATTGTCTCTCTCTCTCTCTTTTTTTTCCCTTTTGCTCATTTGCTTTAGTTTCTTAAATTCCATATGAGTGAAATAATATGAAATTGTCTTTCTCTGACTGACTTATTTCTCTTAGCATAACACTATCTAGCTCCATACACATTGTTGCAAATGACAAGATTCATTCTTTTTCATGGTTGAGTAATATCACATCAAATATATACACCATTTCTTCTTTATCCATTCATCAATCCATGGACATTTGTATTCTTCCATCGTTTGGCTTATAAACATCAGGATACATGTATTCCTTCAAATTAGCATTTTTGTATCCTTTGGATGAATACCTCACAATGCAATTGCTGGATCAAAGGATAGTTCTATTTTTCACTTTTTGAAAAACCTACTGTTTTCCAGAGTAGCTATGCAAGTTTTGCATTCCCAGCAATAGTGTAAGTGTGTTCCCTTTTCTCCACATCCTTGGAAACACCTGTTGTTAATTTCAGCCATTCATACAAGTGTGAGGTGATATCTCATTGTAGTTTTAATTTGAATTTCACTGATGAATGATGTGGAACATCTTTTCATGTGTCTATTAGCCTTCTGGATGACTTCTCTGGAAAAATGTCTTTAAAAAAGGAATCTGGACCCCTTCCTTACACCATACACAAAAATTAATTCAAAATGAACTATAGACCTAAATGTGAGACAGGAAGCCATTAAAATCCTAGAAGAGAACATAGTAACCTCTTTGTCATCAGCCTTAGCAGTATCTTTCTAGCTCTGTCTCCTGAGGCCAGGAAAACAAAATAAAAAATAAACTATTGGGACTTTCCCAAAATAGAAAGCTTCTGCACAGCAAACAGCCAACAAAACTAAATAGTATCTTATGAAATAGAAGATATTTATGAATGACATATAAGATAAAAAGCTAGTATCCAAAGTACATAAAGAACTTTTAAATTTCAAGACCTCCCAAAAATAATAATCCAGTGTTGTAATTTTTGTGATCTGAATATCTCTCTCTTTCTCTCTTTCTCCCTTTCTACACATGCACACACACACACACACACACACACACACACACACACAGAGAGAGAGAGAGAGAGAGAGAGAGAGAGAGAGAGAGAGATTTTATAAATAATGTAGTTTTAGTCTCTCCAGGAAAGTAAAAAATGTGTTCTCATGTAGATTGACTTAAATGGGATGGGATAGGTGTATTTGTTTTAACAATGGGTCTGGATTAGAAAGCAGTTGACACCTCTTCTGGTGCCTTCAGAAGAGGCAGTGAGTTCTGGTAGATAACCAAAGTTTATTAATCTGTTTAAGAAAAAATGAAAAAATGAGTGGGAAGGATTTAGATAATGTTTCAGTACAATGAAGAAGTGATGGCTAGAGCACTGGCTACTCTGAACAAAAGAGAAGCCAAAATTAAGTATAGTTAGGAACAAAGGTCGATATGAGAATTCACTTTGGAAATTGATACAGCTATGGAAGGTTTTTCTTAGGCCAGAATTTGCTAAAGGGCAATTGAGAGTGAATACAGTAGAGTAAGGACCAAGAAATTAATGAGGATGCAGCTACAGGATTGGGGCTAAAGCCCCATCAAAAACATTTTAAAAATCCCAAGAACTATGTATCAGATAGCAGAGCTGGCCAATAAGCTGAAAGAGGTGAGATATTAAGACAGCAGTGCCTAGACTGTAGCTTACTATAGAGAAAATAAAACAATAAAGCAAAACAAAACAATAAAGCAAAACAAAGCACCTTGCATATTTACCACCTTTCATTTGTCAGGTAGGTACTACAATAGGCATTTTTACAAGTGTGCTCAGAACATAGACACTTGGCATTTTGTCACTGACACAGAGAAGACTTTACCTCCTAAAGTGACATGAGGTCTTTTTATAGGAAAAAAATAGAGTAAAGGAAGCAGAAAACGGGTAAAAATAAGAGATCCTTGGTTCTTTGTGATAGCAGTTGAATTCAAACAGCAGTGAATATGGGCAACTTTCAGTTTAGGGATCGATCCCATGACATTATTTATTATGTGCTAAATCCTATAGGATTTCTTGGGAAGAAGAAATCAGCTGAGGCTTTGTCCCTAAACCCTTCATATATTGACCTACCTTCTGGAACTAGGCTCCACCTGGTTAAAGATAGCTATCCGCCATCCTCCTGTAGCTGCCCTCCTCCACTCCCAGGCCCAGAGACTAAGAAAAAAAGTGACCAGCCTGCCTCCATTTTGTGGCTGCCCTTTATTGGTAGCACACAGGACATAACCTTCCCTTCAAAACTTTGCCCAGCAGCATAGTGGCATGGAAGGTTTCCTAATTTGTTAACAGGAGGGGAGTACTAATTCCAAATTCATGCATGGACCCAAGTGGCTGGTGTAGTCTTAAATATCTGAGTTTTCATAAGCTTCTTTATATACACTCCATGTATAGAATCCATTGATTTTTTTAATTGTAAGAACACATAGCATGGTATCAATGCTCTTAAAAAATTAGGTGGATTCAGCAAAGGAAACAGTTAATAAAACTGAAAGAAAACTGACAGAATGGGAGATATTTGCAAATGACATATTGGATGAAAGGTTAATAACACCCCAAAAACAAATAATCCATTGAAGAAATTGGCAGAAGACATAAATAGACACTTTTCCAAAGAAGACACCCAAATGGCAAACAGACATATGAAAAGATGTTCAAAGTCACTCATCATCAGAGAATACATTTCAAAACCACAATGAGATACCATTTCACACCTGTCAGAATAGCTAAAATTAACATCTCAGGAAACAACAGAGGTTGGCCAAGGTGTGGAGAAAAGAGAACATTTTTGCACTATTGGTGGGAATGCCAAATGGTGCAGCCACTCTGGAAAACAGTATAGAGGTTCTTTAAAAAATTAAAAATAAAACTACCCTACAACCCAGCAATTTTACCACCAGAATTTTATCCAAAGGATAAAAAATGCTGATTCAAAGGGGAACATGCACCCCAATGATAGCAGCACTATCAACAATAGCCTAATTATGGAAAGAGCCCAAATGTAAGAAGATGTGGTTTAAGTATATATATAATAGAATACTACTCAGCGATGAAAAAGAATGAAATCTGGCCATTTGCAACAACTTGAACAGAACTAGAGGGTATTATGCAAAGTGAAATTACAGAAAGACAGATATAATATTATTTCACTCATATGTGGAATTTGAAAAACTCACCAGATGAACAAAGAAGGAAGGAAGTAAAATTAAGATTAAAAAGAGGAAGGCAAACTGTAAGAGAATCTTAAATACAGAGAACAAACCAGTTTGCTGGAGGGAGGTAGGGTAAATGGGTTATGGGCATTAAGGAGGGCACTTTTTGGGATGAGCACTGGGTGTCACATGTAAGAGATAAATCTGGGTTCCACTCATGAAGCTAAGACTACACTGTATATTAACTTACTTGAATATAAATAAAATATTTTTTAAAATAATTAAAATATAAGTTCATAACACAGTATTAACTATAAGCACAACATTTTACAACAGATCCCCAGAACTTAATCTTGCATAACCTAACATTTATACTGGTTGAACAGCAACTCCTTGTAGAGTACATTGGTTATTTTCTCCTTGGGTTCCCACAGACCTCTCAGAGTCTTATCTGTTCTTCCCTTGTGAACAATGAAACTTTGGTATTAAAGCCATTTACTACAGAGATGTAATTAGCTCAGACTTTATTTAACATGAAGGAGCTTTGGACAATGAGCTCCTTATAAAGAAAATTAATTAAGAAGGGTACAATAAGAGTTCCATAGGTACAAGGAAGGAGGAGTTTTTTCTGCTCATCCTCCTCCTACCTTCTCATGAGGGTCAAGGTTTAGGTATTAGCCATCAGCTTGGTTATGAGAAAAGGTATTCAGAAAGATTCCCCCTGAAAATATAGCTATAGTTAACTACCATCCATAGAGATGATCAGGCCTTTGGAAGCCAATTTTCAGAGAAGACTCTTCTCTCCTTCCTTAGAAAAGGATGCCATTTCTGGGCAGAAGCTACATTGCCCTTTAGAAAAGCCCTAGGTAGAAACAACAAAGTTTTGGCTTAAAGCAACCTCACAGTTAAGAACCCCTGGATGTGTCTGATTTGTTAACACTTCTTTGGCACGTATTTCTAGAATATGATTAATCTTATTTTGGAAAGGATGACAGCCATGCTCATTGGTCAGGCTACAGAACAGAGAAAAAAGAGACAAATTTCTGAACCAAAAGTAATGAAATACCTTTTATTTTCCAAGCAAACTCTTACATGGAAGACTGGTGACGTAGGTTGAGTTGTGTCTTCCCAAAAAGATATGTTTAATTTTTAATCCCCAGTACTTCAGAATGTGACCTTATTTGTAGATAGAGTCTTTACAAACATAAGTTAACATGAGGTCATTAGGGTGGGCTTTAATCCAATATGACTATTGTCTTTATAAAAAGGGGAAATTTGTATACAGAGACAGATATATGCAGAAAGATGATGTGAAAAGACACAGAGGGAACAATATGAGAAGTTGGGGTGTTATAGAAATACATCTACAAACCAATGAAGGCCAAAGATTGCTGATTAACCTCCAGAAGCTAAGATGCAAAGATCCTCTCTTTATAGTATTTTTTATCATATTTTAAATTTTTAAAAAGGTTTTTAAACATTTATTTATTATTGAGAGACAGAGAGACAGAGCATGAGCATGGGAAGGGCAGAGAGAGGGGAAGACGCAGAATCTGAAACAGGCTCCAGGCTCTGAGCTGTCTGCACAGAGGCTAACACGGGGCTCAAACTCACAAACTCTGAGATTGTGACTTGAGCTGAAGTCGGAGGCTTAACTGACTGAGCCATTCAGGCGCCCTTCTCCCTATAGGTTTTAAATGGAGCATGTCTTGCAGACACCTTAATTTTGGACTTCTAACCTGCAGAATTGTGAGACAATAAATTTCTGTTGTTTTAAGCAACTCGGTTTATAATACATAGATGTGGCAGCCCCAGAAAATGAACAGAGCTAGTATGTAAAATACAAGATCTGTTCTCCCTGAAGAAGAGATGTGGGATGCAAAGTCCCATCTGATAGCAGCATCCATGATTTTCTTTGAGGTGTCCCTGGAAAACTGTAATACAACTCATAACGCATTTGAAAACTACTACTTTTATTCCCTTGCCTTTCCTTGAAAAGGTATCCTTTATAGGATATAAATGTATAGAATATATAGGTTTGCTATATAGAATATAAATATAAATATTCAGTTTAGTCTAAAAAGACTTCAGTTACTCTCCCAATTTTACAAGAAATCCACTCTAACACAGAGAAAGGCCTTTTTCTCTGGATCTTGGTTTCTTAGTCTCTAGGGTCCCTTTTAGTCTCCAAATTTGATAATTTTAAACATTGGTAGAAATTAAGCAAACCTGTTTCCTCCTAGGAATGCATTCAGTTTAGCTAAATAAACTATGAGCCCACAACCTCAGAATAATTAGGAAGAATTATTTCCTAATGAGTTCAATAAATTCTTTCCAAAGCCCCATCTACTTTTTTCCTATTTTCTAGAAAAATGAGCCATGTTACTTCACCTATTTAAGGTAGAGAAATGAAGCTCCCAACTCCTTCTTGACAAGGATGGATCTTGCATGGACTTTTGTAGCTCTCTTGCTCTCTGTGTTTGTTTTGCACACAAGTGGTGTATTGAAAGTGGTGTGTGTTAGTGACTCAGGGGACAAAGAATATTGTTTGTGCCAAGGCTATTTGAAAAAGGACACATATTTGTGTACTGGAAGGAGACCAACAGTAGAGAGGGGAAAACAGTCTAAAAAATATTGGGATTTACAAGGAAGTAAGTCTTCTTGAGAGGGTGCACCAGTTAGAAATGTGATGTAGACTCTGAAAGTGTAGGCAGTTGATATCTTTACAAACTTTGACATTGACAACAGTGTCTAATGTTACTGGGCCTGTATAGTTCCAGGAACATGATAGGTGCTACCTAATTTAATTCTCACAATTATCTCCTTGTTACAGATAAGAAATGTGAAGTTTGGTGATGATGAGTAACTTGGCCAAAGTCAAAGAGCTGGGTGGCGGTTGACTCACTTGTCTAACATAGGCAGTCTCACTCAAACACCTAAAACCACTAGATTATAGGTATATATGCTAAAGAATATACAAAATATATGTATTAATTGGATTTTTTCTTTTCTTTTTTTTCCTTTATTTTTTAAATTAATAGTTTATTGTCAAATTGGTTTCCATATAACACCCAATGCTTCTCCCCACAAGTGCCCCCC
>PJEM01009465.1:0-71306 GCA_004023845.1 Helogale parvula
TACTTTGTGCACAAGCAGACCAGCACAGGAGGGGTGCAGAGAGAGAGAATCCCAAGCAGGCTCCGCACTGCAGGGAGCCTGATGCGAGGCTCAGACTCACAGACTGTGAGATCGACCTCAGCCGAAATCAAGAGTGGGTTGCTTAACTGGCTGAGCTCCCCCAGGCTCAGGTCATTCTTAGTTACCCGCGGTTTCTGTCTCTACCCATCTATGCTAATTCTCCAATCTTTACTTAAACCTTACCTCCCTGCGTTGCCTTCATCCACACTTGGATCGGGATTGCCCTGCACACATCTCCCCCAGACATTTGTCCTGGGGTTGGTCATTGTGTGTGTGCTTGCATTTATCTCTTCTTCTCTCTTACACACTAAAGCTCTCCTCTGTAGAACGCACACTAATATGGAGCACCTTCTGGCTCTCAGTTCATACTTGCGGGTGAATAAACACATAAATAAGGAATAGTCCAGACAGTAAGTCCTGGACAAGTGCTGTTAGAATGTGGAGCAAGATGGCACCATGGGGACAGAAGCCCAGCTGGCTCCTGGGACCGCCACAGAGAGCATCCCTGGGACGGACGCCCGCATGTTTGGGGAGCCTGGGGTATTTAGTTGTGCTTACAGTCAAGCCATGCTCCAGGAAGAGTAGAGTTTGAACAGATGAGTATGAATTGCCTCTCCAGTAGAATGCATTGTAGTCATTTGGGGCACGACCACATGGGGATGCCCGGGGGGCAGTTGGAAAAGAGAAGTCTCGACAGTCTAAGACTTAAGAGAGGACGTCACTTGCCTGGAGGTGGAATTGTAGCCATGGAGGTGGATGACACTGCCAAGAGTTTAGAAAGATGACGACTGATGATAAATCCCAAATCAGCGTCAAGATCGAGGGGCAGAGGGGGCGGAAGAGGGAGGACCCAGCTGCACAGATTTAGGAAGCGCAGCCATAGAGACAGAAGGCAGGGAAATTGGAGAAAAAGAGATACCAAGGAGAAGTGTAGTCTGCGGCCTCAAATGCTGCAAAAGTGATCAGGCTTACCAATTTTAGGTAAAAAAAAAAAAAAATCATCTGTTGATGCAAACTCCAAAAACAGTTTGTTTTACAGGACTCTATTGCAGGAAGCTACAGAAAGGGAAAAGAGGAAGCATTATTGATGCGAGAATGTTAGTTTGCAGTATCACTATTTCCCTGAAAGGGAGGAAGAATGGGGGTAAACATTTAAGAAAAGAGAAAGGACTTGAAGTGGAATTCTGGAAGTGCAGAGTTGAGCGTATCTCCGTATTTGGGGGAAGTTAGCAGTGGAAAAGTATAGCCTGAGGATGAAGGTGGGAAGTCAGATTGTGAAGGCAGCTGCAGGGCCGTGAGGGAAGGCAAACAGGGGGGCGTTGACTGATAGGGAGACTGTTGTGCATTTTGCTTAAGTCTGCAGGAATGTGAAACAACCCAGGGACTTTGGGGATGCAGAGGGTAAGTGTGAGTAACATGTAACATGATGCTGAAACCCCAAATTTGAGGTCCAGAAAATCCATTTCTTAGGAGTGAGGGATCTGTGCAAGAAAGAATGGTCTCGGGCATAAAAATAGAATTAATTTTGTCCACAAAATGGAACAGCAGTGAATTAGCACTGCATACGGATTCATTCATTCGATGAAATAAACATTTTTCATCATTGTGCCACAAAATATATAAAACAAATGTTCAATTGGAGCATGCGTCTGGTAATATAGAAATGTGCTGCTAACATCTTTCTTCAAGCATGTTATTAATTTATTCCGCTCAGTGTGTAGGAGCAAGCAACAGTCGGGAAACACTGGCACCATCTCCATAATGAGCTGTTCAGTAGTAGTGCATTTCTGAAAAAAACAGAACTGGATAAAGTGATTTTACTTTGATGTTAAAAGACTGTCCTGCAGGGCACCTGGGGGCTCAGTCAGTTAAGTGTCCATCCAGCTTTGGCTCAAGTCATGATCTCATGGTTCATGAGTTCAAGCCCCACACTGGGCTCTGTGCTGACAGCTCAGAGTCTGGAGCCTGTTTGCTTGGGATTCTTTGTCTCTCTCTTTCTGCCCCTCCTCTGTTAGCGCTCTGTCTCTCTCTGTCTCAAAAATAAACAAACAATAAAAATTTTTTTTAAACTTAAAAAGTGTGCCCTGCTCTTCACATTCCCTCTCCTGGTAACCACGTATTTGGATTCATTATTGGTAATTTGCAGGAATAATCATGACTTAGGACAGTAATGAGATTTAACCCCTCATCAGAAAGGAAATCGGTGACATCCGCCACCATGTAAAGCTAACATGGACAAGCAGTTAATAAGAACACGGCGCATTGCCCGGTCAGACAGAAAGGTGCTCACTGCGCCTGCGTGTAACACAGACATACCAAAGTGTGGAGTTTACAGTATTAAATGGAACCTCACCGCCTTACAGCATGCATCAGTGCAACATAGTTCCGTAAGAGATCAGAGGACAGGAAGTAAGATGCTCACTGACTACGCAGGAAACTAACTGATTTCTGCTGAAAAGAAAATGTTTAGACACATGGAATAATTGTATCCGTATAAAATAGTCTTTATAGTAACTGCATTTCTACAGTTATATCTGTGGTGTTATAAGTGGAAATGTTGGACATTGTTCATGCTTTCCGGGCAATGAGACATACAGTTCACTTTCCCAAATTATCAAATCAAATTAGAGAATCCCCTGAAATTTAAATATCCACGTTATATTAAATTAAAACTTATGTATAATTCAGTATTTGCATTTTATAGATTAAGAAGCTGAAGCCTATTGAAATAAAGGGAGCGATGTGATCATTCACAAACAAGATGAAAATGGACTCCATGATCCTCTCTCTAGTTTTGTAGTGGATTTTTAGTGCTTAAAATGCAGTTTATTCATTCATTTAATTCACGGAAACGTTGTTTTTGTATTTTCTTAAACATGATGTTAAGTTCACATATCAGGTTGGCAAAACTGTGTTTCACTATTATCTTGAGTATTTCAAGTTAATGGATAAAGTCCCTTTACTAAAATCTGCCTCACTAAATTTTGTAGAAAGGGAATAGTCACTGATACTTATAAGCACCTACTGTGTGCCTTTTATTAAGTTTGTTTATTTTGAAGAGACAGAGTGAGCAGGGGAGGGGCAGAGAGAGAGGGAGAGAGGGATCCCAAGCAGGCTCCACACAGCGCAGAGCCTGATCTGGGGCTCGAACCCACAAACCACGAGATCATGACCTGAGCCTAAACCAAGAGTTAGGCACTTAACCAACTGAGCCACCCAGGCACCCCTGTGTGCCTTTTAATCCTATCTTGTAAATTATGCAATTAAATATTATGTCCCAATTTTATATATAGAAGGCCAAGTCTCAAAGAAGGTAAGTTACTTACCCAAGATTCTAGTCAAGAAAAGATAAAACCAAGATAAAAATCAAGACTATGTGATTTCATAGTTAGTCTTTCCACCCTACTGTTTATTAAAGTTTAGCTATCTGGAAAGATATTAAGCATATGAGATCAGAAAAGTTCCGATACAAGAAAAGTGAAAGTCGTCATTAACTCCAGGTTTTATTAAGGCAACTAAGATAAGCCCCATAAAACAACTCGTAAAATAATATAAATAAAATCTAAGGAAAGGTCAAGGAGGCAGAAAAATCAGAAGTGGGAAAGACAAAGTCGCAAACAGTAGTATGGTTTTAGGCCCACGATAGAATCATTTAGGTCAATTACCAGTAAATACAGGCATCTCCACAAAGCAATGAGCCATACTGAAATGGTGATTATGGAAGTAGATGTGTGGTGTTTTTATTATTTAAATATCTTTAAAATACAGTTGACTCTTTTACCTAAGTTAATAAGAATGTATTTTGAGGCTTTTAGCCCCTGTAAACGTGAGATGCATGAGCTGCAGCCTGGGAAGTAACGGTAATCTCTTTTAAGGTTCTTTATACTAAATGTGAGGAGGCAATAGAACATTGAAGGCGGACTGAAACAAGTTAATGATGCATCGTATGAATCCTGAAGCAGCCACTCAGATAAAGAAAAGTTATAGCTAATTCCCTGTAAAAGGGGTAAAATGGAATCATAAAAATAACTAAGCAAAAATAGAAGCCAAAGGGGAAAAGTGCCCAAAGAATAGACGAATAGACCATGGGTCCCATGATGGCATCCACCCCTCAGCCTGTCCACTGTCACGTTAAATATAAACGGTTACTGCGCTGTAGGTATTTGTCAAAACTCTGTGAACATTGCACCTAAATGAATTTTACTGTTTATAATGCATGACTCGGTTTAAAAAATGGCAACACAAGAAAAAAAGCAAGCTACAGCTGAGAAGAAAATAAATGGCCAACAATAGAATTTTTCTTCAACATGGGTGTATCGGGACGCCTGGGTGGCTCAGTTGGTTTAGCATGTGACTCTTGATAGCGGTCCAGGTCATTATCTTGCAGGGCTGAGTTGGAGCCCCATGTCGGGCTCTGCACTGAGGGTGGAGCTTGCTTGGGTTCTCTCTCTCTGCCTCTCCCCTGCTCATGCTTGCTTTCTTGCTCTCTCTCACAATCAATAAATAAACAATTTAAAAAGCAAAGATGGATACGTAGTGTATACGTATCAATAAGGTACATTCGAGCAAACCAAGGCAAAAATAGAAAAATACATGAGAAGAGTGTGTCATAGAAGAAGAAACATAAATTGCCAAGAAAGATAAGGAAGGATGTTCATTCTCATTATTCGTGGGGGAAATGCGAATAGAAGGTATGCTGAGATGTTGATTGGCTAACATCTAAATGGTACGTATCAGAGGACGTGGAAGTAAGAGGCACCATTGCTGGGGGAAATAAGAGCATTTTGGAAAAACCTAGTAAATTGGAATAGCATATAACATGCAATATGTTTCATTCTACTCCTTGAATAATTACAAGGGCATTAATAAACTAATTATATTCTTCAGTCACTCTCTTTTATCTAAATACATCTTCTGTTACACACACATCCTCATCTGCCTGGTTTTGATCATGTCACTTTACTTGTTGGGGTGCCCGGGTGGCTGGGTCGCTTAAGCGTCCCACTCTTGGTTTCGGCTCAGTTCATGATCTTACGGTTTGTGAGTTTGAGCCCCGTGTCCGGCTCTGCACTAACAATTTGGAGCCTGCTTGGGATTGTCTCTACCCCTCTTTCTCTGCCCCTCCCCTGCTCGGTTACGGTCTGTTTCTCAAATTAATAAACATTAAAAAAAGAAAGTTTAAAACATCTCATTGCCTCCACAGTTAGTCCGTGCTCCTCCAGCACATTCTGGTGCATCACGCTTTGCCATTCTCACACCCCAGGATCGACCTCACGGACTCTTGGCTTGGATTGCTGAGCCTCACACGTCCCCCATGATCACTTCCCAGGAATGCCTGGAATATGTCCCTCTGCCCACACCCCAAATCATGCTCTTCAAATGCCGTTGATCCTTTGAGATCCAAGCCACACACTTCACATTTGTCCAGTGGATGGCTTCCACCTCGCCGCACGAATGCAGACTTTCTTGCTCCCACACTCACATGGGCTATGACCTTACAGTCTTTGTCTCTTCTGTCTCTTGTCTATGCATGTGTGTACACAGCCTATGGATTCTGTGCCTCTGGCAGACTCACTAATCTGTTACCAGTTGGTCATGTTTGTCCTGCGCCTCTCTTGTGCCAAATCATCTTTTCTCAGTCTCTCTTGTTCTTCTTTCCCTTCTGCCCATCATTACCACCCTCCCCCACCACCGTCTTCCACTAGACATCAGATCGATGTCCCTTCTTAACAGAATGTTCCCCAGAATCCCTCATGCACGCCTCCCTCCACCGCATGCTAGCACGGGACCAGAGGCCCGTCAGTGCGTGGGATTCATCAGAGTTGTAATTTCATATTTGTTAGGATGCTTTTGTTCACATCTGTTGCCTCTGGTGTTTTGTAGGGACCATGGAAGCCTGATCCATATCTGATTTCCGGATAGTATCTGCCATGTACAGGTGCTGTTTATCTTTATCAGTCGTCCGTGTGCACACAAACGTGTGTGTGTGTGGTGCATTACTGACTCCTTTTTGGTCATTCGTATCTTAATTTCTTTGTAAGACATTACGCTTCGAGTTCAGTATTCGTATCTGATTCATCTCTCAGTCCTCAGTAATGCGGGCTTTCGGCCCAGTGTCTTTTTACGTGGATCAGTAAACAGACATAATAATTATAAAGAAGCTATTATGTGCAGTGTGCTATTCTAAAGATGGGTTCTCAACAAATGCTTAGATGAAAATGGGATTAATTATTCTCTTTGGTTTAAAATTAAGTTCTGAGGTTGAGGTAACGTCACATTACTCTGTAGAGATGACTGAAAAGTTCACGAAAGGCAGTTAAAATGGGGAAGAAGAGTGGGGTTGGCACCCTTCAGCTCAACGGTTTTATGAGTTTAAGGATATGTTTTACATGTCCACAACAAACCTTAATGTTTCCAAATTACTCTCGGAGGCTCTAGCCTGACACATAGAGGAAGGCTAGTTTCAGGAAGGAAAGAGCTCACCAGGAGTACTTTGTCCTAAGGGAGTCGGCGAGATGAGAACTGCAAACCAGCCTTTAGATGTTAGTGAAGTAGGAGAGACCACTGAGCTCAGGAAGGCCCGCGCCGGCCCAGAGCTGGGCCAGATCGGAGTAGGTGATAGAGGGGGGGACGCAGGGCTGCGTGCCCGCACTGTCCTCTTGAGTAATCCGGGGTGACACATAGGTGTCCACATTCGCCCCAAGAAAATGACGTGAGGTTTTGCAGATGCTGTGACTGTGGACGACCACAAAGAGTGTAGCGTCCCTGTGTGGCTGGGGTGGGGAAGGGGAGGTTCTGGCAGATGCACCTCCTTGTGCTCCTGGGAACAATTCGATCAGTTGCCAGAAATGTGTTGGAGGAAGGATATTGAGGTTGAAACTAGAAAACCCATGATCATAAGACATTTTCACAAACGTGAAGGAATATTCTGAAAGACTGTGTGTAAGTTCTACTGTTGGCTGTTTTGGGTTTGGTTTTGTTTGTTCACAATAGCCAGGCCACAGCAGATAGTGGACTTCTTGGTGAATTAATTAATGTCTATGGCTCTAAAGAGACACCAGTATTCAAAAGGTGGCCTCAAAAATGTTTGTGCAGCATGCATAAGCGAATTTACGGGACTAGGACCAACAGTAGATGGACCTTGGAAATCTTATGAAATCTCTCTATAAATGACAGCGATGATCTCAACATCCCACGGTTCCAGCAGGTGAGCAGCTAACCCAGCTGGAAAGCACCTGTGAGCACAGCCCGTGGGGGCGGTGAGAGCCCAGATCCCAGCTTGAGCCCGCAGGATGCAGGAAGTCCGTGTTCACCGCTCGGACCGCTGCAGCGCAGACGTTTATGAAAACCATAGTCAACGACTATATTTTTGCAGTGTGTTACCATACTTTATCGTTATTTTATTTCATGAAAAAATTTATAGGTCTTCTTTTTGCCTATGAATAGATGCCAAATGTATTCACAGATGCTGAATTCCAATGATTTAAAGATACATAAAGCTGCTTATATTCAGTGAATGGTTCCCTCCCAGTGTAGATATTGTCAAAGGACCATTTCCGTCAGAAAGCTAGTACTTAAATGTAAGAAAAAGCAAACATTGTCTTGACGAGAATGTGCATGATGCAAAATGAGAAGACCCAGATTTGATTTACTTACATCATTTTCGTAATTTTCAGTTTCTGTCTAACTTATCCCCAAGTGTTTTTGCATGACAGACTGTAGAAACTTGTGTTTCCTGGAGAATATACTGTAAGGCCCGCCATGGATAAAATAGTGCCAATAACAAGAATAATTAAGACATGTTTAGGATAAAATGGAGGTGTTAAACGAGAACAGGGAGGGAGTTGCACTGTGATATTTCGGGTTCTGTAAGAACTTGGGGGTCAGTTCCATTCTTGGAAGATTTAAACTTTGAAGCACTTAAAAATGATCCACTGTAGCTTTCCTTTGAGGTCTTGTTAGTTAACTGATGTGACCAGAGAGGAACAGTCATGTCTGCTTGGATTCTGAGAGTCGAAACTCCTGGCTTAAATCAGGAAATGTTCTTTATAAATCATCCCAGTAAAATGCAAATTCAAACCATTCTGTGAAGTGCCTAAGGGAAAAGAGAAAAAATTTACTTTCTCTTTTAACGTTTACCCCAGTGTGTAATTTTATTAGTCAGTCCTTCCAATCAGTGAAGTTTGTCCTAATTGAATGAGTAAAGGAACGTTGGACGCTAATATCATCACATGTTTATGCTTATTTCACAAAAGTATAAATTTTACAATTTATTGAAAATTAAAAATTCATCACAAGTTCAAACATTTTAAAACACAGTTTCCGTTGTGATACCATATAGCAGTATGTTTGTTTCATTGAATTTAAATTTTATGAATTGGAAACAATTCAAATCTAACATAAGCGCTATCTCCTATGCATCTCGTAATCATGTAATAGATACAATCTTACGTAGCATAGTCTTACATGGTGGGTGTACATATATAATATGTGCAGTGTGATATACATATAATATTACCTATGATTAGATATTACATTTGACACTAAGAAATGGTGCAAAGATAATGAAAAAATCTATATCTGGTCTCACAAGTGGTATTGGAATTTTGAAAAAGCGTATTTCACATCAGGACTGCAGAAATTCTGGTGATTGAGATCAACATGGAGCTCACGCTCGGCGATCGTCAGGTGCGCGGAAGGAAGAGCACAGTGGGGAAGTTCAGACAGAGCATTCTTGCAGATCTTAGAACCTGTAAGCATAAGCATAGAACGGACGGGTATAAAATGTTAAGAGAAATAAAAATAGTTCACATAAATAGGGCTGCATCTAGAGATTATTAGCTATAGGCATTTGAATATTAAACATTAGACATTTGAATATTTTTAAAAGAAAGGACTCCTATATATGTGAACCGTGATTCCTGAAATTCAGGGAAAGTCACCTGACAGTTTGGCCGATGTCACACAAGGAAGAGGAAACTTCTGCCCTGTGAGGGGCAGTGCCCCAGTCAGGGTTCTCCGGACAAACAGAGCCGGGGAGCGCGACAGTGTCCAGAAGGAGCTGGGTCACCAGTGCCTGGCTCACGGGTGTGCGGAAGCAGAGTCCCGCGACGTGCCGTCTGCAGGCTGGAGCCCAGGAAAGATGGTGGGGCGCTTGCAGACCCCGAGGCCTGAGAGCCGGGAGCCGAAAGTCCAGTTGAACAGCGAGCAGATCTTACCTCCCTCTGCCTCTTGATTCTGTCGGTGGATGGACACTGCCCACCCACACTGGGGAACATGGGTCTTCTTTGTGAAAGCTCATCTCTTCTAGAAACACCCTCCCAGACACACCCAGAATTAACCTTTTACCAGTCTCTGGAGGTTCCTTAGCCAGTCACCCTGACACACAAAGTTTAACCATCACAGTTACCTCGGCAAAGTCCCCCGGAATGTGTCACCATGAGAAAAGGAAATGGGAAAAGCCCACTAGATATTCTGGAAGATGCTAAATTATATTATGCTAAAGAGATTTATATCTTGGATGATACAGACAAAGTGCTCCAAAACCCACAAACTATTAAAATTAAAGGAAGGGAAAAGAAGAAACTTGGACAATCCTATCTGTAAAATAAATGGAATTACACCAAAAAAAAAAAAAAGCCTAATTAAAAAATGGAGGCCCAGCATCACTTCAGCAGCTGAGAAAACTCACGAGTGAATGAATACGTATGTACTTAGCAGTACCAATCACATGCACATTCCTTCAGGAAGTGACGAAGGAAGGGTGAGCCTTGGTTTATCCGGCCAGCTGACCCTTGATACCAAAACCTGACTGTGACTTTACAGGAAAAATAATGAATTATAGACCCGTATCTTTCGTGAATTTGGATATAAATGTCCTGATCAAATAATAGCAAATTGAATTCAGGGATCATCTAAAAAGGATGTACCATGACCCACTAGGATTTCTCCTGGCAATGTAAGGTTGGTTGTAGCATTTGAAAATCAATCAGTACCATTCAACTCTTTAAAAAATGTAAAAGAAAATTCTAAAGAGATGCAGAAAAAGCTATAAGAGATAAATGAACACCTGTTTATCCTATAAATTCTCAGAAAACTAGGAGCACAAGATAACTATCAGTCAGATGACAGATACCTTTTAAAAAACTAACCTTATATTAGTGTTGAAATATTGAATATTCTTAATTCAGGGAAGAAGACAAAGCTGTCTAGTTTGATAGCCTTGAATTACTGTCACACAATAATTTACATTTTACTGAAGGTACTGGCCAGTGACTAAAGTAAAAACAACAACAACAAAAAAGTAGAAGATCAAATTTATGAAGGAAAGAAGTAAAACTATCTTAGCTATTATTACCCCCACATATAACACTGTGCCCATAAAATCCTGCCAAATTATGAATGTATATATTGTAAAATATTAACTGAATTCATTAAGGTCCCAGAAAAAAAATACCACTATGAAAATATGAAACCTCAATTGCCTGCGTATAGAGCACTCACAAATTGTTGGAAAATAGTTTCAAAATGGTGTTTATAAAGAATTCTATTCAAAACAACATCAAAAAACCTTAAATATCAAAGGTTAATTTAATGGGAGATGACAGATGTCCACACTAAAGACAAGAGAGCATTTAGGAATTAATTAGTGAGGACCGACCTTTGTGAGAGAGGGGAGCATACTCAGCATTTTATAACGCGATTTCCCCCCGGTTGATACACAGATTTGATGCAATCCCAATACGAATTCCATCGTTTTTTTTTTTTTTTCATGGAAATGCACAGGCACATGTTCAAATTTCCACTGAAGTGAGAACGAGGGGCTGAAACTGTAGCTTCCTCGAAGGCATAGGGGTGCAGGGTTTTAAAGTTTATTTTGAGAGAGAAAGACATCAAGCAAGGGAAAGATGGAGAGAGAGGCAGACAGAGCTCCCCAACCAGGCTCCCTGCTGTCAGCACACAGCCCGACTTCGGGGCTCGATCTCATAAACCTAGAGGTCATGTTCTGAGCCAAAATCAAGAGTCAGATGCGTAACTAACTGAGCCACCCAGGCACCCCAAGGAGTACAGTTCTTAACCTGAGCATAAGTGAGCATTCCTTTGCCAGAGTGCAAATTTCATTCCTGGTGAAAATAATAATAATACTAGGGGGCCTGGGGGCTCAGTTGATAAGCCTCTACCTCTTGATTTCTCCTCCAAATAGGATCTCACAGTTCGTGAGGTTGAGCCGCAGGCTCTGTGCTAGGATTTTCTCTCTTTCTCTTTCTCTGCCCCTTCCTTGCTCACGAGCACATGCACACTTTCTCAAAAAGAAATAAACTTAAGAAAAAAGAAAGATAATAAATTGGACTGTACTGAAATATGAAAATACCAACTCAATGAAAACACATTTAAAAAAGTGCTACATCTTCATACTATGAAAAAATACTGGCAATTCATATGTTTAACAAAATCTTTTTAGTCAATAATTATAGTAAACCCTTAAAAATCAGTAAGTGTGAAATGACTTATTTTTTAGAGGAGTAATTTTTAAAAATGGACAAAAGTTTTATTTTTTTAACAGTTTATTTTCAAATTGGTTTACATAATACACCCAGTGCTTCTCCCCCACAGGTGCCCCCCACCATGACCATCACCCCCTCCCTCCCTCCCCCTCCTCCTTCAGTCCATGGTTCGTTTTCAGTATTCAGTAGTCTTTCATGGTTTGTGTCCCTCAATGGACAAAAGTTTTAAATCAGGAAATTCATATACAATAATGAAATCTCTAATAACATATGACAAGGTGGTAAATGTCACCCATCCGTCATCAGTTAAAACCACAGTAAGATACCAGAATATACATCACAGATAAATAAAACAAGAAAAGTGACCATATGAAACGTTGGCAAAAATGTGGAGAAGCCAGAACTCTTCTTGGGTTTTGCTGGTGGAAGTATAAAATGACACAAAGTGGACCTTTATTTGACAGTCTCTGCTGATCTGGCCTCCCAGTCCTGCGGGTATAACCCCAGGAGATGAAGGCATCCTCCGCAGAAAGAGTTGAGAGAATATAGAGAGACACTTAATCCACAAATAAAAGCAAGGGGCGTGCGTCACCTGGAGAGAATGAAAACCCGTTAGACGTTCATACGTCAGGACAGGACTCAGGAAGAAAGAGGGACCGGCCGCGAGTTGGCCACGCCCCGGCAGGGATGATATCGACAGTGTCATGCCGTGTGACGGAACACAGAAGCGTGCATGATGTGTGACGGGCTCCTACGACACCTCCTACGGCAGGCACAACCGATGGCTGCAGACGCAGCGCAGAGTTGTGGTGGCCTCAGAAGGGGGGCACCAGCGACCATGTGGAGCAGGAGCTGTCTCTCTGTGATCCCGGAAGTGTTCTCTGTATCTTGATCGCGGTGACACTTCCTTGAGCATCACACTCAAGATCTGCGTGTTCCGCTGCTTGTCAACGGCGCCTCCCTAAAACATGCATGTATTTACAATACATACGACGGGAAGGATCAAAGCAAATATATCTGCTCTTGTTCGAAATGTGACTGGAGTGAAATGAGCAAACCAGAGGCAAGTGCACTCAGGTAGGTCCATGTGCTACCCCAGCACTGCTCCTTCTGTGCAGAAATCACGTCTACAACCAGGTGATGAGGAAACGTGAGGCGGACTGGCGTGGACTGGGGCAAGGGAGGCACATAAAGCAAGAGTGGCGGTGCCAATGCGGGTGAAGCGAAACTGCTAGAACCATAAGAGAGACCCAGGCTATGTAAGGAACTCTTCCCAAACGGCGCCAGGTCAGAAGCTGATAAAAAGAAAATCCCTGTGCCGTATCTTTGCGTGTAAGTTGTTCCAGGAAAGAGTATTTGCAAATAGAACCATTTCACCTAGGAGCGTAGATACGATGGGGACATTTAAGTTGAGCCCATCTATTTGTTGACTCCTGCAGATCTTTCATAAGACGACCATCTGGAAGGCCCTCGGCAATCCCGTAAGGTATTCCTTTCCTGTTCCACATGCAACAGGTGGATTACTGAGCAAGGTAGTCAGAGGATTCACCTGGCTTTTTCTGCAAAACAGAGTAATACGTAGAAAACAGTAAGGAGAGAGAATGTGCGCTGGAAAATTGCTGTGTATCTTCTGGTTAACAGCACGTGCACTGACTGTTTAATGGTTCTATTGGCGAACAGAGAAAGTTGGTCCTGTGTCAGAAGAATGCTCAGTGCTTAGAAGGATTAGAAGCATTTTTCACTTATTTCCCGTGGACATCACGCAATACGTAGACAAGCTCTGAGTGAATCATTCCTTCCTGGGGGCCCGGGTCATTCCAGCAGCCAATCCTCCCCCGCAGAAGGGATCTGAAAGCTGCCAGGTCCTAATCCCTTAATAGATCAAGTATCCATAGAAAGACTGGACTCCTCTGTCAGTCTTGGTAGCCGCTCCCATCGGTTTCAGAACTGGGAGGGCCTTCAGAGAATGGAATGCATTCCTGACTTCGGTACAGCCCTAAACCTCCTCATTCCTGAACTGTTTCAGGTGAATGAGAATGACCAACAGCAGAAAGGTTGGGCCTCTCAGCTCCGCGCCCTGGCATACCCTGAATACCCAGCATTCATCAGTCTGATGGCTACAAACCACGCTTCTGGAGTGCAGTCTACCTGATGTGATGGCTGTGAACACAAGAAGGTGAGAACTTACACATGCAAATGATTATTTTCCTTCATTGTGGCCCCCTTGGGTGGTGACACAAGTGTGCTAAAAATGTTATTACGGCTCGAAACCATCTTGAGGCCACTTTTGTTTTTGTTTTTTTGATTGGTATCAGAACCGGCTTATGAGTCACATACAGGAAAAAATAACTGATACCCATTGCAAAGATATGTTTCCCAACACTGTTGGAATACTTTCACACAGAATGTCTCTGGGGAAAGAAATATTATTTTCTGTGTTCTACAAATGAGGAAATGAGTCCTGAGGCTCTAAGTTGTGAAACACTCAAATTGAAATATTTCAGTTTCTCCTATTCTGTTAACAAAATTAATACCATCAAATATAATGAGTTTCTTTAGTTCCATATCCATCTTGATGCAAAATTACCTTTAGCTCCTTGGTAGCTCCAAGTTTGCCTCAAAAGATTAAGACTTTCACAGTTGTGATAGTCAAAAGATTATGCATCCCATAAATTTCAGTAATAAGACTGTGGGGCTCAGTCTGTTCAGCATCTGACTTTGGCTCAGGTCATGATCTCCTGGTTTGTGGGTTCAAGCACCACATTGGGCTCTGTGCTGACTGCTTGGAGCCTGGAGCCTGCTTCAGATTCTGTGTCTTCCTCTCTCTCTGCTTCTTCCGTGCTCATGCTCCCCTCTCAAAATATATATATATATATTTTAATATAATTGTATTTTTGATAGTCAGGTATAATCTATGTGAAAATTAATTGTACTCACCAAAAGCATAAAAATGAGCAAAGATAAATTCAGAATGCTCTTTCTAGGGATTCTGGATGATTCAGAGGGAATATTTCTTCCTTCTTAAAAATTCACCTCAAGATTTTTACATTTCAATAATTTAAAGGAATCATTGTTAGAGTTTTATGGAAACCTCAAGTGGGTAAATTTAAAAATGATCAGGAAACAGACACATGAAATCTGGTTCTTTCTTTTGTGATAGCCTTTTTTGGTGGGGGTGGGGGTAGGGGTGGGGGGGTGTCGTTCGGAATGCCCTCATTGGCCACTCAAAGGTCTCCTGGAGTTGGACACTGCATTTACTTGACACAGAAGTCAGTGAAAGGCAATGGTTGTGGTACTGGTCTGCACATTCTAGGGAAGAATTGAAAATGATTGAATCTCCGCGGAATGTTCAGTAGAGATTGTAGGAGGGAGATCCTGCTAAGAACCTGATGTCCCATTTTCAGGAACTATTACATTCTTACTGCTAAAATTACCTTGGCTGTGCTGTGCCCGGGGGGCGGGGGGGGGAACATCTCTTTAATCATGAAATGATACATTGTGTTTTTATGTCATGAAAACAATATCGGCCTTGTCCACTGATCATACCAGCAGTTCGTAATAGAAACCTGTTTCTGCTGAGTACTCAGCGCCTCTTGTCTGAACATGAGATTTCAACCAACATTTACCAAAAGACACTTCCGACACTTTCGTAAGTTATGATTTCTTTAATCTTCAGAGCCACTGTGGGTTGGATGAAGTTACACAGATCCTAAGTGATAATGTTAGACTTTATTTCTTGTTTTCTTGGCACCAAAGTCGGAGGGCTTTGCACCCTTTATTAAAGGGATTTGGCCATCGCCTCACCCGAGGGGGAAAATCCATGGTAAAGGAGAGACTCAGGATGTGGTGGTGGAGATGGTGCTGCTGATGGGTGCGGCAGCTTTCACGTCACGAGTGCCAGCGTCCGGAATTTCCGCTTCCTTGGTTCCTCGGGTTTCTGTCTCCAGAAATATCTGTTGCCCGCATCTCCCACCCAGTGTGTTAGCGGGTGGTGGATCCCTCTTGCTCCTTTCATGTGGAGTCAGGTCTGAGACACGGAGACTGATCTCCTCCAGTTAATAATCCCCTGGAGGCGTGGCTGCCTCCCATCTTGCTGCCCTCAGAAGTCTGACCGGCCCACCGAAAAACACTCCCTGTGTGTCAGAAGACATGGTGTTTCGTGGGTTAACTTTTAAACTCCCCAGAGTTGAGGGGAAAATAAACCGAGAAAAGGATAGAATGAGAAGGCACTCCGCAGAAAAACCCGCTTCACGTAATGAGGAAGGTTTATTTTCCTCTGGGAAAAGTGCATTGAGTCTAAAAGTCAGTTTTTCAGAATGTCGGCTCTAGGACATGGAAGAGGTGGAGAGGCCGCTTCCTTATTAGTGTCTGTCTGTCTCCAGTCACTGCGGCGACGGCTCAGACCCAGCGCCCGGGCGTGGATGTTCTGCACTGTGCTCTTCCCCCATAAAATGTCTGCTCTGGGAATCCTTACTGTCATCCTACTTTTCCTACTTGTGTTGTCTTCTGAAGAAGTTTTAATTCCAGCAAGTACCATTCAAATCATTAATATAATTCCAAAAATAGTGAGATTGAAAGTCTTACTTGTGATGACAGAGACAGCGGGAACGTAATGAGTCACAAAAAGAAAAAAGGTTTCAATTTACTTGAAAGGACACCATATGGGATGATATATTCCATCTAATTTTATATTAGTTTTCTTCATTAAATTCCAAATTCACAGTGCTTTTGAGACATGATTATTTTATGTTCCATTTTAAGTTATACTTAATTTCAAAGAGTTTGAAGATTAAATCAAAGCCATATTTTGCTGTTTTGTCTTTTATTACTGATATTCCATAAGAAATACTTACAGAGGTACGAAGTTCCTTGCTTTATGTACATTTGGAAAAAATGGAGCTGATGAAATATACTGTATAATTCAAGGCGGCCAAGGGAAAGTCTTGAATATTTAGCAATACATTTTATTTTTCGACTAGTGGATATGAGAACATTTGTTCATGTTTTTAAATTATCTCACCTATTGGTAGTTTCCATTTGTAAAAGAAGGTATTTTTAAATGATACTGATGAGAGAAGTTTCTTCTAACCTCCTTGCGCTAAGGATAGTGGCACACGCTGTCCTTGGGCAGTGCGGGGCTGGGCTCTGACCCCTGTGTCGTTGAAAATCCACGTGTAACTTTGGACTCTACGGAAGCTTGACTAATAGCTGCTGTTGATGGGAGCCTGGCCTGTAAGGTAAGCAGTCAGTACATTTTTATCTGTTATATGTGTTATATTCTGTATTCGTACAAGAAAGTTAAGGTGAAGAATAGAAAACATTAGTAAGAAAATCATGAGGAAGAGAAGATGCATTTACAGCACGGGAAGGTGCTTTGAAAAACGAACTTAGGTGAGGATAAAGCGCACCCATGGGGCTCAAACTCGTGGTTGGTCAGAGGTGGACGGCATTGACCCCGCGGCTTCTGGCTTTGAAAAACAGCATGCCGCGCACCCAGGGGCTCAGTCAGCTAACCGTCTGACTCTTGCTCTCGGCTCAGGTCATGACCTTGCAGTTCATGAGTTCAAGCCTCACGTCAGTCTCTGCATTGACAGTGCGGAGCCTGCTTGGGATTTTTCTCTCTTGTCTCTGCCCCTCCCCACCTCTCTCTCTCTCTCTTTCTCTCAAAATAAATAAATAAACTTTAAGAAAAGAGAGAAAGAAAGACAAGCAACATGTCCATGCTCGAAAACGGCAGCCTTGTGAACTATAAAGTAAGCTGACGTCAACAGAGTAGTGCAGTGGGACAGTTTGCACACGAACTGAAGGTTCCTGGCCACTCTTCACTCTGGAAATCCTAGGTAGTTCAATGTAAGTCAGCAGGGCGCCTGGGGGGCTCAGTCGGTTAGGCATCCAAGCCTGTCGGGCTCTGTGCTGACGGCTCAGAGTCTAGACCTGCTCCGGATTCTGGGTCTCCCGCTCTGTCTGCCCCTCCCCCATGTGTGCTCTGTCTCTGTCTCTCTCTCAAAAATAAACATTTAAAAAAATTTCAAACAAATATGACAAATTTCTTGACCTGAAAATACAATATCAGTTGAAACACACACTTTACAAAAGGAAAGTCTTATTTTTATGTGCTTTTATTTACTTTCTAAAAAAAAATAAAGGAAGACATGTACTTGGCAATAATGTGGTTCCTCCGGATTCAACTGATGGTGTAATATGGCAGGGCTAACGGTGTGTATGTCGTGTGTGTGCGTGTGTGTGTGTGTGTGAGACATGCATTTTTGATAGTGGAGTTATGAGTTTGGTAAATGCCCTCAAAACTCTTCCAAAACAAACAAACAAAAATGTTCCTTGATTTCATGGTTCATGCATCTGGTTTATGTCCATTAAAAAAAAACCCTGCACATGGATATTATTAGTTGCTTTATTTGTAATTGCCAAAATTTGAAGCAACTGAGCTGCCCTTCAGTAGTTTACCTGAACTGGTACATTCAGGGAATGCAGTGTTATTGAGCACTAAGAAGAAATGAGGTAGGAAGCCATGAAAACATATGGAGAAAATTACAACACATACTGGGAGAAAGCCGGTCTAAAAAGGCTACGTAGTGTATGAGTCCACCTATGACATTCTAGAAAAGACAAAACTATACGGAGAGAGCGAAAAGGTTAGTAGTTGCATGTGGAGAGGGAGACGTGAGTGGGCAGAGCACAGAGGGGTTTTGGGGCAGAGAAGCCTTCCGTCGGACACCGTAACAGAGGGCACGTGTCCTTGTACATGTGTCCAAACCCACAGAGTGTACAGCAGGACTGAATCTTAACGTAGACTCTGGACTTTGGGTGGCAACAATGTGTCGATGAAGGCACATCAGTCCTAAAGATGATACGTCGGGGGGGGGGGAGGGGTACTGGTACGAGGAGAGGCGGTGCAGGGGCTGGGGCGCGGGATGCATGGCATCCCTTGTACCCTGCACTCAGTTCTGTTGTAAGCCTGAGTGCTCCAGAAAATCAGTTCTGTTCAGTATATGCACGTAAATCTTTCCGAAGTGAGTCCTCTCCACACCGACATCCGGGCGTGAAGACACCGCTGGTGCAGCAGGCTCCTCGCTGTGACACCCGCTGCAAGAACATCAGTGCACCCATGTGCTCATCGGCCCTCAGTGGGACTTTGATGGCTCATCTCGTGTAGCTGAGGCACACAGTCTACTGTTAAAACTGCTTGCACGTGGATAAAAAAGTTTACAGACAGCATTCCTTGGTACAGATTCACAGTCTCGTCGCTTCCCTTCCTGGTAGTGAGTGAGTTTTTGTAAAAGCCCATTCTGTGTCCTGTTACATAATCATTAATGCACTCATTCATCTGTCCCTTCACTCATTCATCCATTCCTTCATCCATCCAGGAAAAGCCGACTTGAACAGTGTGCTTCTCTATCTTTGTTTCTTTTTTTAAATTTTTTTAATGTTTGTTTATTTCTGAGAGAGAGAGAAAGGGGGGGAGGGGCAGAGAGAGAGGGAGACACAGGATCCAAAGCAGGCTCCAGGCTCTGTCCTGTCAGCACAGAGCCTGATGCGGGGCTCAAAATCACAAACCATGAGATCATGACCTGACCCAAAGCAGACGCTCAACCGACTGAGCCATTCAGGTGCCCCTGCGCTTCTCTATCTCTGATGAAGATTCCAAAAATAAAAATGAGACACTGTTGCCTTAAGAAATTCTGGTCCTGAGAGGAGATATATAATATTAAAATAATTAAAAAGTTTTATTTCTATTATATGATAGTATATTTAGCCAGAAGTAGACCCGCTGTGGCTGGTAATTCATATTAATAGTAAGTATCCACAAGTGCTATAGACGTTTGGAGAAGTGTTTTTATATATTATATGCTTTCTTCTTGCCTCTTAAATGGTTCATTCATGCCATGTATTCTCAGTGGAATCAATATTGTTCCCAAAGGGGTAGAAATTTGTTCTTATGGATGGAAAAATTATGCTCTTTTTATATATAAAATACAGATACACATACAATGCATGAATAAATGTGCAGAATGTCTGAGGGATTAAAATCTCGTAGGGAATGGCACATAGAGAAAATAATACCCAGCAAGTCTCCTTAGGGAAGTGATAAGGAAAACGTTAAGAAACAGCAATTAGGCCCTCTGCCTACAATCAGATGGCTCATTCAAAACACACTACATGAATCACTAAAATACTACACCTGAAGCCATTTTACCAGTATGTTCACCAGCCAGAATTTAAATTTTAAAAATGAGATTATATACATATATTTAAAAATTTATATATTCATATATATATATATATGAATCGACAAAGTTGGCCACCATATTCTTCCAGATATTCTCTTTAATGATTTTCTTTGGCTGGGTGATAGAATGCACAACTGGTTTGAATTATTAATGTTCTAATGAGTTAATCCCCTTCAAACGTCACTGATGTACCTTAAAGATGAGTAGAAGGGAATTCAGACACCTCACAGACACAGGACAGAAGGGAGAGAGAGATTTTCTTTATGTGATCATTCCCTGACCCGTTTAGAGATCACACCTAGAGTTCTACTTAGTTCAACACTGTTCATACACCTGGAGACATTACACATGTTATTTGGAAGCACACAACTTTTATACCAAAGCGTTCCATTTACACACTAAAGGAGGGCATCCTTTGTTACAGCCGTTAATCTTAAACATGCTTTATGTAAAGTTTGACATAGTTGAGTCAATTTCATATTTATTTGTTGGCTTTGTTCTCTCAGTGCAGTGGCTGTACTTTATTAAAAATCTCCAAGTTCCCATTTTAGTATTTTTCCATTTCCCTTACATCTAGCTCACTCAGTAAATTTTAGTCGAGTTGACTGTGCATAACCAATTAGCCACAGCTACATCTAACCTTGTTATTAACTGCATGCTTGGAATACCATTATTTATTTTCACGTAACTAATTCTGTCTTTAGTCTGATCCATCCTGAGATTGGTATGTAATTTGGGACCTTGCAGGGTTATGGTTAATAGGTACCATCATTTAAATTAGGTTGAATTGGCTTGACACACTTTCTGGGGGTGGGTTCCACTTCTGTCTAGGACCGTTGTAAGTGAGTAAATGCTAGATGACTGCCATCATGCAGACCGGGTCACGTGCGGTCCACAGAGCTCGACCTGACACCAGATCATTTATTGGAGATTAAGGAAAATACAGCCACATCTTTACTGAATAGTTTATGGGAGATTCAAGAAAACGTATCCGGATCTTTTCAAAAACTTTACAGATTAGATACATTTGTTTTTCTACTTGCAAATATATCCCTAGTACTTTGCAGGAAGCGAAGGGATAATTTAGTTTGAGTCCTCAGTTTACAGTTGAGGGAACCATGATCTTCCAATGTTTAAAAAAATACTACAGGAGAGAACATTCAGGAGGAAATTCGTATAAACAGGCTGAGCCCAGGATTTTTAGAGCAGTGGTACTGTTCTGCAGGATTCTTTATTTTCTTTTTGAATTTTTGTTATTTTTTAAAAATTCCATTATAATTAACATATGGTGTTAGATTAAGGAGCACAGTATAATAATTTGCCAATTGTATGCATTACTCAGTACTCAACACAATAAATATACTCTTAATCTCTTTCACCCGTCCCCCTGCCGACCTTCCGACTGAAGCCAACAGTTTGTTCTGTATAGTTAAGAATATGTTTTTATATCTGTTTCTTTTTTCTTTGCTGGTTTGTGTCGTTCCTTAAATTCCACATGAGTGAAATCCTATGAAATTTATCTTTCTCTGATTGACTTATTTCACTAAGCATTGTACTCTTTAGATCCATCTATATTATTGCAAATGGAAAGATTTTGTTCTTTTTTTTTTTATGGCTAAGTAATAGTACATTGTGTGCGTGTGTGTGTGTGTATAGATATACACACCACATCTTCTTTACCCATTCATCAGCCGATGGACACTCGGGCTGTTTCCATACCCTGCGTATTACACACACTACTGCTATAAACAGGGGGCATATGTCCCGTCAAATTACAGTTTTTGTGTGGATTTGTGGAGACTTGTTCTGTGGCTTCATGTGTGACCTGTTCTGGAGAATGTTCCGTGTGCACTTGAAGAGTGTGTATCTGCTGTTTCTGTGTGGAATGTCCTGAATATATCTGTTAGACCCATCTGGTCTAGGGGCACCTGAGTAGCTCAGTCAGTTACGCATCCGACTCTTTTTTTTTTTTTAATACTTTATTGTCAAATTGGTTTCCGTATAACACCCAGTGCTTCTCCCCACAAGTGCCCTCCTCCATGACCATCACCCCCTCCCTCCCTACCCCTCCCCCTTCAGTCCATGGTTCATTTTCAGTATTCAGTAGTCTCCCTTGATCTGTATCCCTCACTCTCCCCTGTTCTCTTTCCCACTTCCTTTCCCCATGGTCCCCTGCCAGGTCTCTCCTGTTGGACCTATGAATGCAAACATACGGTATCTGCCCTTCTCTGCCTGACTTATTTCGCTTAGCATGACACCCTCGAGGTCCATCCACTTTGCTACGAATGGCCATATATCATTCTTTCTCATTGCCATATAGTACTCCATTGTATATATATACCATATCTTCTTGATCCATTCATCAGTTGATGGACATTTAGGTTCTTTCCATGATTTGGCTATTGTAGAAAGTGCCGCTATGAACATTGAGGTACATGTGCCCCTATGTGTCGGCACTTCTATATCCCTTGGGTAAATCCCTAGCAGTGCTATTGCTCTTGATTTCAGCTCAACTCATGATCTCACGGTGGGGTCCAGCCCCAGATCAGGCTCCATACTGGCAGCCTGGGGCCTGTGTGGGATTCTTGCTCTCCTATCTCTCTGTCCCTTCCCCTTCTCACTCACTCATTCATTCATTCCTTCATTCATTCTCTCTGTCTCTCTCAAAATAAATAAATAAACATTTAAAAATATTTAAGGGGCACCTGGGTGGCACAGTCAGTAAAGCATCCAACTTCAGCTCAGGCCATGATCTCATGGTCTGTGGGTTTGAGCCCCACGTCGGGCTCTGTGCTGACAGCTCAGAGCCTGGAATCAGAGCCTCTCTCTCTGCCCCCTCCCCTGCTCATACTCTGTCTCTCTGTCTCTCAAAAATAAAGAAACATTAAAAATATATATATATTTTTAAAAAGGTCCATCTGGTCCAGTGTGTGATTCAAAGCTGCTCTTCCTGTGTTGATTTTCTGTTTGAAGGACCTGTCTTATCTATGATGTATGTTTGGTGTTAAAATCCCTTACTAATATTGTGTTCCTATTGATTATGTGTATTTCTCGCTGCTTTCTGTATTTGCGTGCTCCCATCTTGAGTGCGTCAGTATTCACAACTGTTAGATGTTTGTATTAGATTGACTTCCTTGTGATTTTATGGGTCCTTCTGTGTTGCTTCTTGCAGTCTTTGTTTTAAAGCTTATTTTGTCCAAAGTAAGAATTGCAGCCCTGACTTTCTTCTCACATTCGTTTGCATGATGAACACACTCCTGTCCCTTCACTTTCCATCTACAAGTGTCTTTGGGTCTGAAGTGAGTCTCTTGTGGGCAGCAGATAAATGGGACATGCTTTTTGTATCCACGGTGTCAGCCTGTGTCTTATGGCTAGAGCGCTCCGTCCATTCACGTCGCAGCGATTATTGAGGGCCATGTACCCGGTGCCACTTTGTCACGTTGCGTACCGTTGTTTTCGCGGTTCTCCTCTGTTCCTTCCTTCTCTCTGTGCTTCTCCTGCGGTGTGATTGCTTTCTTTAGTGATATACTTGAATTCCTTTCATTTTGTTTTCTGCATATCTCATTACCAGTTTTTGATATGTGGTTATCACTGTTAGGTTTATCTATAACATCTTGGGTACATAGAGTTTATCTGGAGTTGGTGGTCATTTATGTTTGTACACATTCTAAAAGCACTAAATTTTTCCTTCCTCCCCTCCCACATTGTAGTATGATAGCATACCTTACACCCCTTATTTTGTGAATTCCTTGACTGACTGTTATAGATATTCTTGATTTTACTGCTTCTCTGCTTCCTACTTTCTTATTCCAGGTCATGGCCTTTGTTTTCCTTCAGGGAATCCCTTTTAACATTTATTTGTTTTAATTTTTTTTAATATTTCTTATTTTTGAGAGAAAGAGAGAGAGAGAGGGATAGCCTAAGCATGGTAGGGGCAGAGAGAGGGGGAGACACAGAATCCGAAGCAGGCTCCAGGCTCTGAGCTGTCAGCACAGAGCACACGAACCCAGAAACTGCAAGATTGTGATCTGAGCAGAAGTTGGACACTCAAGCAACTGAGGCACTCAAGCATCTGCTCCTTTTAACATGTCTTGAAGGGCTGGTTTTCTAGTAAATTCCTTTAACTTTGGTACACTGGGCATTAAATTTATTTGTCTTTGCTGCATAAGGGAAGTCAGCAGTGTGTCCTGCTCTCGAAAGCCAGAGCCTTGTGCAGAAGCGTCTCTGTGGGGCCTGCCGTGATGTGCCCGCTGCCAGGCAGAAGCTGGTCCTCCAAGGGTCTCTTGTGTGTGTCGCGTGTGCCCTCCTGTCGAGGCTCTGCTGCCTTTGCCTTCAGTCCAGTCGTCTGCAGTGCTTCCTGTGCCTGTTCTGGGCAGGTTTCATCCCTTTGTTGTCGGCGGGCCTTTCTGGGGCAGCCTAGGCCTTGAGTTGGGTCAGACCACGAGTCTGTTAGGCTGCGTCAGTGCCGAACTACAGGGCACCCTCCCTGTGTTGTCCCCTGCGAAGCTTTTATCGGTGGGGGGAACCTACAGTCACCCCAGGTTTTCAGGTGCTAGGTTCAAGGTCACTGCTGCAGTAGGACATTGTGTGTGTGGGGGGGGGGGTTCTCTTTCCCTCTCCCCGGGACAAGAGTCGCTTTGGAGTGGTGCTAGTATTTTGGGGGGGCTGTGGGGGGCTGGTCATACCCCGCTGTGATTTTGGCTTTGCTCATGGCAAAGCCTGGTCCAGTAGGGAGGGGCCGGGCCGCTCTGTGCGGACTCCTGCCGCCATGGGTCCCATGGGAGCCGGGTCTGCAGCTCGCGGCGGGGGCAGGGTGTCTGCACCACCTCCTGCCTGTGCTGCTGTGTCGGCCTCGGGCGGGAGGGGAAGCGATGCCCCAGGCCCTGTGCTCCCGGAGCAGTCTCTGTGAGATTCCTGCCCCTCCAGCAGGTGCTCTGGGATGAGTGGGTAAACCCTCTCCCGTGTCCCCAGGCACGTGTCACACACGCTTCTGTGCTGTAGCCCAGCGGGGTCGTGTGTTAGGCCTTTTGAGGACCGACTGGACCTCCTCCAGCCCTCAGGCCCTCCCCGAATGGAGTGCACTGATTTTTCAAGCTCCAGGCGTTAAGCTCCGCGAATTGTAACCACTTGGCTGAGTTAACCCTGGCCGGTTTCCAGAGCCGAACGTCGGGGGTGTCCGTGTTCCCGGTGCGGGTCCTCTGAGCCCGGGGTGCCTGCTGTGGGGTCTGCTCTGCTCGCTCCGTCCCTCCTCCGTGCTCGCTGTGACCCTCCCTCCTGCGGTCAGTCCCTCTGGTTCGCTTCCAGGCCACGTCCCCACCCTTCCTGCCATTTCTGATGCAGCGTCTTATCTAGGGGAGCGGTGGAAAGTCTGTCCCGCCAGCTCTTTGAGTCGTTTCCAGGGGGGTTTACACCAATATGAGTGCCTTCCGGACACGTCTGTGGGGTGAGGTGTGCTCAGGGCCCTCTTACTGCGTGGTCGTCCCCAGAAGTTTCTGCATGGCACCTGAGTGGTGGGAACGGGTCATGATGCGTCCGCCAAGCCCCGTGTCACGCACAGCACCGAGAGTGAGCCCCAGTGAAGTATGTGTGGACTCTGCATGATCAGGCCGTTGTCAGCCTGAGGTTATTGATGGTGACTATCGCTTGTACAGACGCATCCCTCTAGTGAGGGGTGTTGCTAAAGAAGGAGACTGCGGGTGCGTGCGGGCACAAGGTGTTTGCGAACTGTCCGTGCTGTGTCTGTTGCTGACTTCTGCAGTTTATTTAATACAGCTCTGAAAAATGAAGTCTATTTAAAAAGAAGACTCCCTATTATGATTCATAGCCCTTAGCCATCATTAGCTTCTCTTAAAATATAATTAACTGATTCAGTCCCATTAGGTCCTTTTAAATACAGCTGGACGGGTTGTTAACTGTGTGGCCATTTGTACGCTCCTTGACTTCCCTGCGCCCACTCTCCCGTCCATGCAGTGGGCAGGCAGCTTGAAGAGGTGCACAGAGCAGTAGTAACTAGGACTCATGACGTCATTTTGAATGCCTGTGGGAGGCGGTATTGACGAAACAGGAGTATTGTACTTCATGCCCTTGTGGATGAAAAGTTTACTGTAGATTACCCATTGTTAGCTTTCCTATCATAATTTATAATTCCAGTTATAAAATACTTAATATCCAACATTTTTATTCTAATGCATATTTTATGTTAAAATAACATTACTTGAGGGGCGCCTGGGTGGCTCAGTCAGTTAGGCATCTGAGTTCGGCTCGGGTCATGATCTCGTGGTTCGTGAGTTCGAGCCCCACATCAGCTCTGTGCTGACAGCTCAGAGCCTGGAGTCTGCTTCGGATTCCATGTATGTGTCTCTCTCTACCCCTCCCCTGCTTGTGATTTGCTTCTCTGTCTCTCAAAACTAAACACATTTGAAAAAAACTTTAAAAAAATGACATTACTTGACATTTAATATTGTGGCTGCAATATATTCATTTAGTTTTTTGATAGCATAATGTCATCACTCAATAAAAATGAAAACTATGACATTAAATGTCACTCCTTCCCCTCACGGTGCGTGTATGTGATCGTGGACTGTGTGCCCAGCGTTCTGTTGAATGCTAGCGACAGCAGCGTGTCGGCGCGTTAATAAGGTGTTATTAGTAATCCCTTCTGCATGACTTGTGCTGGGCGGGGTCAGAGGATATGGTTAGCCTGCAGAAGCTGGAGGAGTTTCCTACTTGACGGCCATTCCCTCCATCCCTTCTTCCCTGAGGAGGAGGTCAGGAGAACACGGGAGAGCATCACCCCTTCCTCGCCAAGTTCATAATCAAGTCATCTCGGATCTGCTCTGTCCCTGCTTCGTCGCATCACGCCGTACTAGAGTGCATCAGAATGAATAGATGAACGTTATGTACAGAATTATTAACTACAAGTAAGGGATTGTTTTGCACGTTTCTCTTTCACTATATGAAAGAAGAGAAAACGGAAGGTGTATGACGGACGGGGACTCAGAAGCCAGGGTGGTGATCGCCTCCCCTTCCTCCAAGAGAACCACGAAGAGCTGTCCCTGGCCGTCCTTTGCCAAAGAGCAGAGCCGTGAACTTGCTAGCACTACACGAAGCCTAAGGGTCCCGCACCCCCACGGCTGCCCGTGCCGTCTGCAGAGCACAGTGCACCTGTCGTCACACCGGAAGAATGGCCAGGGACATGCCACACTGCCGGCGGTGATGGTGGAGGAAGGGCACGAACCAGGGGGTGCAGGCTGGCTCTGGGAGCCAGCGTCACACGCAAACAGTTCCTCCCCCGAACCTCCAGAGGGAACACCGTGCTGCTGACATGTGACTTCAGGCCATGACACCTGTGCTGACCTCCTGGCCTTCAGGACCGTGACAGAAAATATCCGTGTTGGGTGTTTGCCACTACATCTCTGGTTATTAATTACAGCCATAATAGAAAAGAAAAAGGAATGCAATGAACATCTCATTCATTATTTCAAAAAACAATTTTGTTTATTTATTTTGAGAGAGAGAGAGACAGAGAAAGCACGCGCAGGGGAGGAGCAGAGAAAGAGACAGAGAGAGAATCCCAAGCAGGCTCTGTGCTGTCAGCGCAGAGCCCGATGTGGAGCTTGATCTCATGAACCATGAGATCACGACCTCAGCCGAAATCAAGAGTCGGTTACTTAACTGACTGAGCCACCCAGGCGCCCCTCAACAAACATTTTTGAGTGTTGGATAAATGAGACATGGTACGTGTGCATTTAATCATGTGACAGAAATGCTGTGGGGTACGGAAAATCGAGTGTCCTACATTTGGATGGTGGGAAAGGACCAGTATTTTCCATGCGGAGCACTGGAAAGTTTCCAGGAGGAAGAGAAGAAAAGAGTGACCTTGTCTGTTTCCTCTTGCATCCCACACCCGGCCCAGTGTCACTCATCATGTAAACACTGTGTAATGACTGTGTCTGTGAAGTGACACGGAGGCTTCCCGAATGTTGTTTGCAACTATCTCAGAAGCCACGCGCTTGGCTTCAGACCTCAGGTCCCTGCGTCTGCCCACCGAGGGCCTTCTCTGGCTGCTGGGACCATTCCCGGGCCCTGGAAGTGCTGGGGACCGAGGCTTGTGGTGAACGTCCCCTAGGAGTAACGCTTTGTTAGAGAGGGGCACAGGCTGGTGGGTAAATACCCCGTGTCCCTCATGGAAGATGTCTCTTGTCCCTGATGGAAGACATTCCATGTCTGTCGTGGAAGACACCTCATGTCCATCGTGAAACACACCGTGTCCCTCATAAAAGACACCCTGTGTCCCTCACAGAAGACGCTTCTTGTCTCTCATGGTAGACATCCCTTGTTCCTCAAGAATGATATCCCTTGTCCCTCGTGGAAGGCGGCCCGTGTCCCTCCTGAGGTGTGATCTGGAAGCCTTGCCGAGGCTCCGCAGGGCTAGAGCTACAGTTGTGTAGGGCCCTCTCCCACTCACCAGCATGCTGACTATTTGTGATCCTCCGGGTCTGCCGTACCCTTTACCATGATGCTGGTGATCACTTCTGTGATCACAGGTCCTGGGGGAACAACTTGCCCTCACATCTTTACTTCAGAGTCTTCTCTGGGGGGAAAAAAGTCCAAATAACACTGTCACCATACGTTTTACTAACCCCTGGAGAATGGACAAGTAGTGTTAAAACGTGTTCGTAATAATGAGGTTGAATAATCTGTATGATATGGTTCTTCTGTCGGGCCTGCAAAACCAGAAGACCGTACTCCTTCCGTCGTTTGTTGCCCACAGTACTCTCTTACTGCCAACATAATTTGAGAAAAATCTCAGGAGTTTAAACATATAGTGAAAGTTTAGACATTGACACTCAAGACGCCTGACTATAGGCTCATATGCTACTATTAAAAAGCAAACAAAAACCCCACTAGATCACGTCAGAAGTAGGTGTGGGCCAGTGGACTGTGCGTTATTCAAACACAGAAACAGTCCTGTCCTGGAAATTGTCACCTGAGGGGACCCAGTTCATGGAGGCATTTCAACAACACCCCACAGGGCCAGCCAGTGCACTTAAGGAAATGTCACACTAAATGCCAACACTCTGTTGATTGATTGAATGATCCAGAAACCATAATTAAGGTATTAATTGTATAACCTATTTATTACAGGTAATAAATACAGTGGTTATGTGGGCTGAAAATAACTTTCGACAATATTTGTAGACTCCCCAAACTAAAGTCACTTCATGTATTTCTTTGCTACAAGGCAGATTTGTCTTTTACAAGACAACTGAATATCTCTCAATTTCTTGACTGTTTACAGGCAAGAGCTTCCAACAGCAACACTGTTATTTTGTTTCTGGATTTCAGTGAAGAACGGATGTTCAGATTTTATGACAAATGCTTATAAAAATACCAGCTAATTTCACAGCATGACAGTCTTTTGAAAATACAGATGGAATAATACCATTGCTCTTTTTCTCGTTAATTCTATCCTTTCTACACATGATTCATGATCTCTTTGCTAATGTGTAGTACCTGCATCCTTTGGAGACAGAACCTTAGTAAAAGCTGAAAAAAACCTACTAGTGTTTTTGTTTGCAGTATATTTTTCTTTTATTTATTTCTTATTTGATTTTTTAATTTTTATTTTTTTACACATAATCCCAGTTTATTTTTTTCCTCTTAATATTTTTTATAGTTTATTGTCAAATTGGTTTCCATATAACACCCAGTGCTTCTCCCCACACGTGCCCCCTACCATGACCGTCACCCCCTCCCTCCCTCCCCCTTCCCTTTCAGTCCATGGTTCATTTTCAGTATTCAGTAGTCTCCCTTGATCTGTGTCCCTCACTCTCCCCCGCTCTCTTTCCCCCTTCCTCTCCCCACAGTCTCCTGCCAGGTCTCTCCTGTTAGACCTATGAATGCAAACATATGGTATCTGCCCTTCTCTGCCTGACTTATTTCGCTTAGCATGACACCCTCGAGGTCCATCCACTTTGCTACAAATGGCCAGATTTCATTCTTCCTCATTGCCATGTAGTAGTCCATTGTATATATAAACCACATCTTCTTGATCCATTCATCAGGTGATGGACATTTAGGCTACTGTAGAAAGTGCCGCTATGAACATTGGGGTACATGTGCTCCTATGCCTCAGCACTTCTGTATCCTTTGGATAAATCCCTAGCAGTGCTATTGCTGGGTCATAGGAGAGTTCTATCGATAGTTTTTTGAGGAGCCTCCACACTGTTTTCCAGAGCGGCTGCACCAGTTTACATTCCCACCAACAGTGTAGGAGGGTGACCATTTCTCCACATCCTCGTCAGCATCTATAGTCTCTTGATTTGTTCATTTTAGTGATTCTGGTATGAGGTGGTATCTCAGGAAAACATAAAAACCTTTGAGGAAAAAGCAGGAAATAGCCTCCTAGACCTCAATCGCAGCAATTTCTTCCTTGACACATCCCTAGAGACAAGGGAATCAAGAACAAAAATGAACTACTGGGACATCATCAAGATAAAAAGCTTCTGCGAGGCAAAGGAAACGATCAAAAAACTGAAAGGCCACAGACAGAATGGGAAAAGATAGTGGCAAATGGCATATCAGATAAGGGCTAGTATCCAACATACACAAGGAGCTCACTAAACTCCATAAACGAAAAATAAATGATCCAGTGAAGAAATGGGCAGAAGACCTGAATAGACACATCTCCAAAGAGGACATCCAGATGGCCAACAGGCACATGAAACGATGCTCAGCGTCACTCATCATCAGGGAAATTCAAACCTTACTTGATTTTAAGTCCAGTGTGGTGACCGTAGAACTGTGTTAGTTTTAGACGCACAGTATGGCGAGTCAGCATTTCTATACGTTATTCAGAGCTCACCACCAGTATAGGCTCATCTCTACAGTTAAATGTCTGTTTCTTGGTTTGTCTCTTTTTCTCTTTGTTCATTTGTTTCTTAAATTCCACATGCAAGTGAAATCATACGGTATTTGTCTTTCTCTGATTTATTTTGCTTAGCACCTAATAATACATTTTGAATTTTGGGGAAATACTAATTTTCCTGTTTTCTGGCAGTGCCAAAGTGTGTCAGTTCTGATTGTTGGTTGATCCTAGAATAAACACTGTATGTTTGTATTTCTGTTAGAATACTAAATTTGAAAAACAGACCCGTGATTTTTACGCTTCTTTTCATTGTCTTAAAAATGACATTACGGGACACCTGGCTGGGTAAGGTGGTGGGTCTTGTGCCTCTTGATCTCAGAGTCATGAGTTCGAGCCCCATTTTGGGCAAGGAGCCTGCTAGAAAATACTTTAGAAAAGAAATCATCTCGGAGACACCTGGGTGGCTCAGTTGCTTAAGTGTCTGACTGTAGCTCAGGTCATGATCTTGCAGTCTATGAGTTTGAGCCCCGCATCGGCCTCTGTGCTGACAGTTCAGAGCCTGGAGCCTGCTTCAGATTCTGTGTGTGTCTCTCTCTCTGACCCTCTCCCCCCCCCATACTCCGTCTCTCAAAAATGAATAAATGTTAAAAAAAAATAGTTTTTTAATTAAAAAAAATAAAGAAATGATCTCAACATGTAGCCTGCAACCTTTAGGCCACCGCTACTGCCTGCAGATCTATGTATCTAGAACTAATAGAATACAGGGAAAGTAAGTTCTAGAAACCTGGAGACATCGCGTCCACATCTTCTGTGTGCAGCCCTTCCTCGGGCAGCCACACCCCCCGAGCTTCCCTGGGAGCGCAGCTGCTTCTGTGCCTAGCGCTTCCTTGCACGTGTCATTCGCTCTGCCTGGTGCCACCTCCCTCAGGGGCACAGTGCCCATGCCAGGCATGCTACTGGGCACCTTCTCCACTTGTACTTTGTAGGGCCCCCGGGAGACCTGGGCACGCTTGCTCGTACAGAAACGAAGCAGGCTACCACCACGGGCTACTCTGATGTCCACAGTATCCTTCCGTTTTCCCTCTCTCCCTTTCTTCTCCTCCTGCCTCTCTTCCTCTCTCCCTGTGTCCCTCTCTGTCTCTCTCCCTCTCTATATAATCTGTTCTGTTATCTGTCATTTTATCTATCTTATCTGTCATCTACCATCAAACATGATAAAAGCACAAACTTCTCAAAAGTCATTTTATTTTTTAAAAAATTGTTTTTAGAGACAGTGGGTGAGCAGGGCAGGGGCAGAGAGAGAGGAGAAGAGAGAGAGAATCCCGAGCAGGCTCCACACTGGCCAATGCAGAGCCCAGTGTGGGGCTCAAACTCCCAAAGTGTGAGGTCATGACTTGAGCCAAAACCAAGAACCAATGCTGAATGGACGGAGCCACCCAGGTGCCCCTAAAGAGTCATTTTAAAGGACTGTTTGTATTAAAGGCAGTTTTATCTGAATGAGTAAGAAGCAGATGATTTCTCATCAGTGATTCTTCTTGTAAAGTTTGCTAGAGACCAGCTGTTCTGGACTGAATGTTTATGCTGCCCTCCCACAAATTCATATGTGGAGCCCTAACCCCCCAGTATGGTGGCATTTGGGACTGGGGTCTTTGGGAGGTGATTGGGTCATGAAGGAGAAGCCCCCATGAATGAGGTCAGTGCCGTTCTAAAGGAGACCACAGAGAGCTCTGGTCCCTTCTGCCATGTGAGGACCCAGAACAGGGTCCCCACCCAGACATGAGCATGGTGGCTCCTCACCTCAGACTTGCTGCTTCCAGAGCAGAGTGAGGTCAGTGCTCAGTGTCCGTAAGCCGCCAGCCTATGGCTTTCGCTGGAACAGCCTAAAGTAAGATCCCAGATTTGTCTCTATTGCAAGAAAGGCGACAGGCTAGTTGTAATCAGAGAATGTACCTTCAGGAGCAGAAGGTAAATGGCAGACCGTGGTTTTTTGTTTTTGTTTTTGTTTTTTTATGTTTTTTAATTTATTTTTGAGAGACAGAGAAAGTCAGCACGAGCAAGGGAGGGTCAGAGAGAGAGGGAGACACAGAATGTGAAGCAGGCTCCACGCTCCGAGCTGTCCGCACAGAGCCCGATGCGGGGCTCAAACCCACGAACCGTGAGATCATGACCTAAACCGAAGCCGGGCACTTAACTGACTGAGCCACCCCGGCGCCCCCAGAACGTCTTTAAGGCAGACGTTTGATTATCGATGTGCTGACCTTCCCTGCTGTTCAGAGAACGAGGCACAAGTAAAGCAGAACAGGAAATGGTGCCCTCTCCGCTCCCACCCCCACCCCCCACCCTGGAAGGCTACCCCCTGACAGTCGTGAGCGGCGGACACACTCCTCTGGGCCCCCTCATCCACACAAGCCTCTGTTATTTTCATAACAACAGTGCCGTGGCCTCCTTGCCGCCTGGTTTTCCACAAACTGATAGACACAAGATAGCTTTTTAAATTTGATTTTTCTTCCAACAATGAGCTATGTATTACGTGTAATAGACATGTGGAGTATCAGCCAAGTCCAACTCAAATTAGATCACCCTTGGCAGCCCTTTACATTTGATGTTGTGTCTTTTAGCTCGTCCGAGAACAGCATCCAGGTCCACGTGAGGAGCGCACCCTCCTGCCTTAATCATCTCTACAGCCTCATTCCTTCCACCTAACAGGATTGCACGCGTCTCTGCAGCGTGAAGTTGTGCCCAGAGACACTGGCCAGCGACCTCTTGTGAAGGAGACGTGCGGAAAGCCTTCCGCCCAGCAAGCGATTACTTCAAACCGTGCATTCAGCCTAGGTGGGATAGCTTTGTTTTTGTTTTTAAGTGTGTTTATTTTCAGAGAGAGAGAGAGAGTGAGAGTGCAGGAGCAGGGAGTGGGCAGAGAGAGGGAGAGAGAGAATCCAAAGCAGGCTCCACGGGCAGCCTGGAGCCCAACGTGGGGCTTGATCTACAACAACCGTGAGATCATGACCCCCGCCAAAGTCAGAGTCAGGCACTTAACCTACTGAGCCACTCAGGCGTCCCTACATGCATAGCTTTGACATACAGTCTCTAGAGTGGCTGCCAGAAGGTCATAAACAGCTCTGGGCCACATCTTGTAATCCCCTCTCTCAATCAATGTAAAGTAACAGTAAGAAGGGAAAATTCTGGAGGCTGTCGGAGTTTAAACATAAATGAGCTTTTCCATTTATGTGTAAGTTATTCACTTGATAATGTAATGCAATGCCTGATTCCCATATCATGAGTCCCACGGTTTTCCGTATGTGTGGACACTAGGTAAGTTCTCTATTCAGGTGATCGTGCTGTCACCCTTCCCATGCAAGAAAAACACATTCTTTTTATTTTAAAAAAATGGTTTTTTACATTTATTTATTATTGAGAGACAGAGTGAGAACAAGGGAGGGTCAGAGAGAGAAGACGACACAGAATCCGAAGCAGGCTCCAGCCTCTGAGCTGTCAGCACTAAGCCCAGCACGGGGCTCAAACCCACAAAGTCTGAGATCATGACCCGAGCTGAAGTCAGACACTCAACTGCCTGAGTCACCCAGACGCCCCTAGAAACTCATTCTTTCTAGCGAGTTATCTGTCAGTCTCCTTTTGAGGACACTTGGGTGTGTTCTCCTGGATTAAAGGCTCTTCGGGAAGAACCACCTCAAAAATTAATTTGACCATAAGAGCTCAAAGCTACTTTTCTCCGTTGGAAGAATCACAAATTTTAGTTTGCTGGATGTCACAAAGAAACAAACATCTCTTCTTTTGTAAAGAGGGACTCGTTCTAAAGAGGAGAGGTGGGTGGTGTTGGATCAGCCATGTAGGCAGTGCGGTTTATACAGCTTCTCCCCCGGCGGCTCTCCCTCCTCCACCCACCATCCTGCACACGCGTCAAAATGCACACGTGGGTTTATGTGTGCGCATGACCTCGTCTATGACGACGTAAGTGCGCTGTTATCGCCAGAGGGCTCCCGAATGCTCAGTAAGTATACTGCTCAAGTTGGGATGAGATTTGTGGAAATGCTAACATGTGTCCCGCGCAACATGGTTGCCGCAAGTTCTGGGCGAGGAACCACCGAGGGGCCGCTGGGCGGGCCCTGAATATGGTCCCTTCAGCGTTCTCATAAATCAAACCAGAGCTGCCTCACACTGGGCTGAGAGAGGCCGTGCTCCAGCAGCCCCGCCCGAGAGCGTCTTTCGTAGCATCGAGTCCCCGTGGCTCCAACACGCTCTTAAATGTGAACACTGGGTGAGCCGCAACCTGCTCTGCTTTGTTCTAATTAGCAACCTGCCGCGCTCCATGGTGGAGAGGGTGAGTGGGTCTCGGACCTTTCATTGAAGTGTTTCATCTTTTAATGAGTGGTCGGGGTGTGTGTGCGTCTGTTGTACTGTTATTTTGTTTTTTACGCCTTCGGTGTTTCTGGCAAAGGGTGTTGCCTCCAAATTACAAATGGTTCCCATCAGCAGACCCTCTGCTGATTGGAGAAGCTTTGTTCGGAGGGACTGTTGAAAGAGGTCAGTTTCCCTTTGAAGGAAAAGACTCTTGCAGGACTCTTGGTCCTTTACCGAAAATTGAGTGGACGTAAACTGCTGCTAAGTCTTTTCCATTTTGCCTCTTTTCAGGTGTTCTTGCATCCGCACAGGGCTCTTCCGCTCGTCTTTGGAAGTTTCGCAAGCCGGGCGCCTCCTCCCTGCAGCCAACAAGGATGCTCTGTGTCTCCGTCCTGCCCGCAGGGCCTGGCGCATAAACAGCCCAGCCTATTCATTCCTGGAGCAGTTTTACATATGCAACACCGGAGCCAAGACTCATGTCTGCCTCCCCGACGTGCCCATTCACCCACGTTCTGGTAAGAGCAAACTGAGATCCTTCCCACAAGCGGGGTTCCTGATCGCTAGGTCTGCCCTTGCTTGCAGAGCCGCCTCTTTGTTGCAACTCTATCATCCCAATGGAGATTTAATAGAAGGACATTTGTTTTGTCCACCTGGAGTCCGTCCAGTGGGACAGAGATGGCGTCTCCTGCCCGGGGGGTCCCGTTGGCTTCCTCCCGGGGCAGGGCTAGTGCCAAGCCTGACAGAATGCCTCCCATTGACTCCCCGACTCCCCAGCCCGCGGCCTCCGCCCCGTGGACCCCAGCCCTCTGCTGAATCAGCCCTGTGTCCTCAGGCCTGGCGCTGCTTCGCAGAGTTCTGGGAGCACTTGAATGGAGGTGCCGGAGAAGCGTCCCTTTCATTCGCCGCCAGCATGAGGCTCATGCAAATGCGTGTTGCCACAGGTGCGCAGGGGGGACCAGATGCAGCGTGCGGCACGAGATGGGGGCCGGACACGCGCCGGTGAGGGACAGACCACGGCATTCAGGCCAGCAGCGAGAGGCCGCGTGATGATGTGGGCAGGGGGTGTGCCGGCGACAGGGTGGCCTTCTGGGTGTCCTCGCTGAGACACCATCCCTCGGGGGGACAACAGAGAGCCCGGGTGCGTTAGGGCACCATGCCATCGCATGATTTTGCCCAGAGCTGTCGTTAAAGGGACCGGTGACTCGCCCCAGCTTCTGTGGCCCCACAGCGAAGGACATAAAAGTCCTGTCGAACGCCTCCCACAGAGTTATCAGAGTTTGTTTCTTCCCCTTTTATTTTATGGTGACTTTGTCATTTTTACTTTTCACTGTTCCCTTGTTCTAACAACACGGTCACCGTTATTCTACTTAACTTTATTCTACCTAAATTGTACTTTATTAGTTAATCTCAAGATTTAAACGCATAAGATAATCTGACCGTGATCCTATTCTTAGGGTCCGGTTCACCTAAAGATATCAGTAGTCACATATCCAAGTGGGCACTCCCATTAAATCGTTATCTACACTTGGGGTGCCGTTTGAAATGACTTTTTCTCCAAAAAATCATCAGGAACTTTAACATATAGCTATCCTGGTTGTTTAATAGTTAATTATCCTGATGGTTTAATAATAGATTAAACAAAATCCTCACTGGTAGATTCTCAGCTGGGCTTCCATTTAGAGAATATTCTGGAGAAAATACATACTTGATTTCCGCAGAAGCACACTGAGCAGCGGCATCTCTTGCTGTTTCTTTTTCTCTGCAATAACCCCCACTACGAAACGTACACACACACGCTTTGTTTTTTTTAACTGTCGCATAAGGGATGGCCGAGTAGCCGCCTCCGGAGAGTGCCGCTCAGCGGGGGCTGGCGCTGGCCCTGTGCTGGAGCCCAGTCGGCGAGGGCGACGTACAAGGTGCAGGTCCTCGCTGGCCCTGGGGCCTCCCCCGGCCTCCGGAAGCCGTGTGCTCACCCCGCCTGCGGGCCTCCCCACGCGGGTCGGGTGCAGGGTCACATGGTGAAGACTTGAGCTTCGTGACGGTGCCGTGTCTCCCTCAGCTTCTGACTCAGCTGTCCGAGCACGTGCGCACCGAGATGGGTGGTATGTGAAAACAGATGGTAGCACAGGTGTGTCCCCGCCGACCTTCACGTAGCCAACTCAGTGGGGCCCATCGCGTAGTTCGTGTCCCCTGCGTGATCCTGTCGTCTCTCTGCAGAGCATTACCCTTGTCTGTTGGCCCTCGAGTCCGTCCAGCTTCCCGTCTTCGCAGCATGCGGCGCCGTGGGACAGGGCTCTCTTCCCTCCCGTGCCGCTTCCTGCAAATTCCAAAACGGAAAATCACCTCGGAAGTTCCTGCCGTCGTCCTGCGTTGTGACAAGGCCAGTCTTGCTGTGTCAGACATGTATTATCCTGTCCGAGAGCGCCTGTTAAACATGCCTGCACTGTGGTTTCATTGGAGGTAGGAGGCCTTCGGCAGGATCCCTTGAGAGAGGAGAGTGGGGACCGCGTGAACACGGGGGTTTACTGCCGACGCCGGTGCACGGGTCAGAGCCGGACACCAGAGTAAGGAGACGTGGGTGCTGTTGGCAGGAGGAGTCTGAAAGGAAGAGAGGAAAGCTAGTTCTCGCCTCTGGGATTTGAGGAAGAGGACGATGTCCTTCCTCTCTGAGTGATTCTGCTCGGAAGGGGGACCTGTGCAGCCCCCTCTCATGTGAATAGGTGCGCAGGACGCTCGCCGGGATGTCCGCTAGCCCTAGTCCTGCTTCCAGGTTATGCGTTTTCAGTTTTAAGCCTTTGCAACAAGGTAAACGTCGTCTGCCGGAGTAGCACAGGTGGCCGGCAGGCTTCAAAGTAAACGTTGTGTCCTGTATCAGGGGCCCCTTTCTTTCAGTAGCAGGAGGGCGCTCCTTCTGGCCATTGAGGCTTCATGCGGTAAATACCTAATAGTAAACACGGGAACACCGAACATTCAAAGAGCTCTGAAATCAGAACATGAAGAGGACGTAGAGTCCAGGCTCCCTTCGTGTCCAACATGGAATGGCTTGATACGTTCCTTCACTTCCCTTCAGGGGCCTCTGCTCGTTGGTGTTAATCATTCCTTTTACCTTTTCCCTCTGTCCACTAACAACCTAGTATGCTCTGTAGCATCCAAACCTGTCATTAGATTTCACTCAGCAGCAGAGATTCTGTGGTTCATGTTTTGTGAGGACTTGGTGAGTTCTGGGTGATGAGGCCTTGAATATGTTCACGAATGACCTCATTTCCTCTTGTCTGTGTGGACGCGCGGTAGGGTCCAGAATAGTCACTGTGTGAACAACGGCATTGCTCAGAGTCCCTGGTTTGGATCGAGGATTTGGGTCAGCGCAGTTGGACTTTGTGAGCCCACAGCTATAAAGGTTGATGTCAAGCCCAAGAAGATTCTCCTGCGTATCACGGAACTTGGGGTTTCAGGGAGCAGCAAAGCATGAGGAAGCTGTGTGCCTCTTTGTTTCTGATCCACCAGGTTTTCTAGGGAGCATAGGGCGGACTTTGTGAGGAGGCTGGAGCCATCACTGGGGACTGCATGAGTTATCTATCGCTGCGTAACAAATGGAACAGCACAAAACACATTAGCTGTCTTGGCGGCTCCCATGAGGCTGAGAGTGTGGGTGTGACTTAGCTGTGTCCTCTGTGGGCATGGCTTAGCAGAGTCCTCTGTGGGCGTGACATACCTGGGTCCTCTGTGGACATCACTTAGCTGAGTCGTCTGCTAGGGTGTCACACGGCTTCAGTGGAGGTGTCCTCTGGGGCTCCTATCTCCTCTGGAAGTGTGGCTAGGGCAGGATTCCTTCTAAGCTTTCGGAGGTTGTTGGTCCAATCTGGTTCCTTGCGGTGGTGGAATTCAGGGCAGCGCTGAAAATGCAGAATAGTCACCTAGAGCTTCCAATGTCAGACAGAAGCTACCACCCTGTGGCTGAGTCCATGGAACAGAGCAGTTGGAATTACTGTTTTAAGGCTCTAAATTTGTGGTACTTGGTTACTCCCCAGTAGAGAAATAAATAGCATAGCAACATGGATAGAACGTAAAAGCACAGTTTGTAGTGAGAATTCATACGTGGAAAGGGATGTAGATCAATATTATTTACGTAAATGTGAAACACAAAAAGAATATTTTATAAAAGTAGATGAGCAAATAACTCCTAGGGCACATGTTGCATAGTTGCCACCGGGACAGGAAGGGAGCACATCATGATCAGATCATGTGCGATGTAACTTATCCAGTCTTCTGCACCGGAGACTCAAGGGCAGCGGTGTGTTTTGAACTATTAGTTAATGTGTTTTTCTCAGAAGGTGGCTAAAGCAAACGTGAACAGACAAAGATACCCAGTCACCTTGTACATATACTTAAAACTGTTAGAATTATGTCGGCAACTAAACTTACTGTTCTGTGGAATTTTGCCCACCAAAAAAAACTTACAATGAAAACATTACTAATTAGTTCACCTTCAGTTTCCTCCCCAGCCCAGCCAGGCAACTCAGTGCTTCTCAGAGCCAGATAATTACTCTGTACCTTCTTAGCCATGCTCTCTTTCTCATGCGGATGCTGTGGTGATTCCTCCGCTGGTAGTCTGGGCAGAAAAGGGCATCGAGAAGCAATTTTCCTTGTAAACATGAGAGTCATGAAAAACGAGGATGTGTTGGCCAGTGATGAGCAGAACTTCTCATCAGAAATTCCAGCCTTGGAAACCAAGTTCTGTGTCCAGGCTTGATTATCCGCACCTATTAAGTCATCACGGCTCACTGTGTTGACTCATTTATTACCATTAATTAGGCCCCTCTCCTCCCGCTGCGTTGGGGAAAACCAGGTGAAGCCAAAGCAAACATGCCGGGAATCGGAATTTGGTGAGGATGGCACCCTTCACATAGACACTGTGGTTTCTCATTTCGAACCGCCAGTTGCTTCCCTGGCATTCTTTGTTCCCCAGCGCTGAGTAGAGCGTCATCTGGAGACCATGACCTCATCCCCAGGGGACATCTGAGCAGATGAGCAAACAGCGCGTGTGTCTGTGATTTCCTTTGCACACAGGAGCTGAGAAGCCAGGAACCCAGTCGAACCTCTCTTAATCCCTTGTACGTGCACCTCTCAGGGAGGAGTGCAGCCCGTTGTCATCGTGGGTGACACTGTGGAAAGCCAGCTCCGCTGGCGCTCCTGGGCCTTCATCACTGATGACTTTGGCACCGTGACTCGCTCGCTAAGTCAGGATGCAGCTTAAACAGGAGTCCCCAGTTTCATGTTTGGAATCTGGGGACCTGCAGGAGCGACAGGAAATCTTCCCGATGGCGTGTGGATTGCGTTTAGTGTTTTGACCCGAGGAGGTGCGAATAGAGTGCTAGCGTCAGCGATTAAAGATACACCCATTACCAGGAAGACAGACTTTGCTCTTTCTTTTCTTGCATCTGATGTTAGTTCAGTGTGAGAGGAAAACATCCAGATAATGTGTCCGTGCAGTGTTCCTTTTTATTCTCTCAGAAAATAGTAGGCATTGTGCTTGGCACGCACACAGCTAAAGTAATGTGAAAACTGACAGGTCCTTCCTCCATATAACGCAGTCCTACTGGGGTGACTCATATGAAAACAAATAAAACCAAAATGTTAATTGCTCCACACACGTATGGCTGAGGTGAAGAGAACGTACATGGGGATGCATAGTCCTAGAGAATCTTACTTAAGAAATGGTTTTGAGGCGCATCTGGGTGGCTCAGTCATTTGAGCGTCCGACTTCAGCTCAGGTCATGATCTCACGGTTCATGGGTTTGAGCCCCAGGTCAGGCTCTGCTGCCAGTGCAAAGCCTGCTTCAGATTCTCTGTCTCCCTCTCTTTGCCCCTCACCCGTTCGTGTGTGGCTGATCTCTCAAAAACAAATAAACATTTAAAAAAATGTAATGGTTTTGAGGCAAGCCTTAAGTATAACTAGTTGGCCGGGGGAATGGGTTTTAAGGTGGCAGGAGATATGGCTACATTACCCACGGGGATTTGTCTAGCGCTAGAGACTTATCGATGACTATGTGTGTCTGTGGCACAGAACATCCACGCGGGCGTTCGGGAAGCTCGAGAAGTACTGTGCTAGGCCAGTTCGTGAGACATAGGCTCCGCCCAGAGAGCCGTGTGTACTTGATCTTTGATGGAGATCAGCAACCACTGAAGAATCCTAAACCAGTAGCAGTCCTATCTACATACCAGGATGGCCATTTCACCATTTCACGGACAGTATGGAGGATGCACTAGAGGAAGAGGCGGGAGGTCTGGCGAGGCTCGACAGCGGGAAGGACACAAGTCCAAGTATTATGGTCGAATTGGATTGTATTTTAGCAGAACAAAACAACAGCTAAAAAGTACACTTAGGGGAAAATAAGGAATATTTTAGTATTGTAGGAGAGGAGAGAGTTTTTCTTCTACCTTTCAGGTTTTTGACTGAGACCCCAACTGTGATAAAAAATTAACAGGGGAAACACTAACAGAAGTTTAATAGTTTGTACGTCTCCTGTATTTTCTTAAGTGTGGTAGGAATAATATGGGTTTCCTGGATACAGGGAGAGGCATAACGAAGCATTTAGAAGTGAAATATGACAGCCTCATGCTGATTTCAGATCATCTGATGAAAGGATTGTGCGGGCACGTGTGTCTGTGTCTGGAGAGAGAGAGATGCAAGTAGCATGGTGAGACATTCCTTAATAATTAGTGTATTTATTCATTATACTGGACTTGCAACTTCTCTTTGGATTTGAAACTTTCCCCCCCAAGAGTGTGAAAGGTAAAATATATTTCGTTTAAGTGCTTATAGACATTGTCAACTGTATGTATATTTATAAAGTATTATAGAGTGTACAAATTTTATCTCTTTTCCGTAAATAATTGTGTACTGAAGATCCATGGAGCATCCGCTTGAAGGAAACACTGTGCATGAATACCAAGAGTGTTGTGTACAGTGATCATTACCTGGGGGGTTTTGTTAGGAATATAGGCGACTCCAAGGAATCTTTCCATTGACTCAGCATATTCTGATACCAGTTTTCAGTTCTTCCCTTGAATTCACAAGATGAGTGTATGGAAATCATACTTAACTGCTTTTGAGGAGGAGAAAATGTCACTTCTATCCTTTTAGGTCCCTTGGCTGCTCTAATAATCAAGTTAACATAAGAGATTAACAGAACAACAGATTTAATGACCTATGTATGGGGGCCTCCATAGTTACTTCATTCATAAATGCTTTACTCCTACTAGTGTTCTATGATGGCATTTTCACTATAGAAGTGTTTATTTCCAAAACTATATCCACAGGATTCATGTGTAGGGGAGGAAAAATACTTTTCTTTCTACCCTTCTAGGTTCTTTGGCTGATCTAATAATAAAATTGAGAAGACAGATTAACAGGAGAAAAACTAACAAAAGTTTGATAACATGGATACCTTTTGTATACATGGGAGAGACCAGGAAAACTACCCAAAATGGCCAAAATGATACCCTTAACTACCATAATCAGCTATGGACAGAAGAGGTGTGTGGTGGGGAGCCGCCTGGGAGGTTTGTAGAAAAGGCATGGGAGACAAGAGTCGGTGTGTCAAGTAGGTTTAAGTCCTTGATCTTCTTCACTGGTAGGAGTTTCTAAAGATGGAGTCCTTCCTCCTCTTCCTGGTCCAGGAAAGGAGATCCCCTTACAGATGGAACTCGCCCTTGTGTCTGTAACTGTCTTTTAGAAGCTAATTTCTGCTCTGTTTGTAGAGGTTTTCTTGTGTCTGTAGTTTCTTAAAAATAACCAGCTTTTTGTAATGAATATGTCAAAGAGGCGTGTCTTGGGGCAGCAGAATTGGATCCCCAAATTTGTACATACTGTTTTTCCATCTTTTGCTTTTGAGGTACTTTGTAGAATATTACAGTTTATAGCGGTTCACTTCTTAGAAGGAAAATACGCACTTTTGTGAGAAGTTTATATTTATGATAATGGCTTTAGGTTGCAAAATGCTTTCATGTGCATTATACATGTCAACATGTTTAATGTGCATTTAACTTTGTCCCATGTAAAAGGTTATATACTAGAGAGAAGTTAGAAGGAGGAAGGAGAAGAGAAAGCATGATCCAATACTTAAGGAATTAATAAAAGAGAGATACGTGACTTTTTTTTTTTAACTTTTACTAATTACAAATTATTTCAGTCTTACAAAAAACAGTGAAGAATCACTGGTCTATCTGAAACCCAAATTCAAGATGTAATTAATTTTTTTTTAAGGTTTATTTGTTTTTGAGAGAGAGATGGAGAGAGAGAGAGAAAACACTTGTGGGGGAGGGGCAGAGAGAGAGGGAGACAGAATCTGAAGGTGGCCTCAGGCTTGAACTGTCAGCACAGAGCCTGACACACAACCTCTGAGATCAGGACTTGATGCCTAACCGAATGAACCACGTAGGTCCCTCAAAATGTGATTTTTAAGATATTTATTGTTACCTTTTTGTTCTAGAAATAAAGTACTGACAGTAAGTCTACTGGAGAGTCCAAACATTCCACGGCCTTTCCCTTCCTGCTTAGAGTTACACATTGCCCAAAGTTTGACTGTACTCTACCATTCATATTTTTATAAATCTAGATATTTGTTTCTAGTTAGAAATAATGTTCTAGTCCTGTGTATTTTGACTTTGCATAAATTGTGTATTTTTTTATTTTCATTTTTCGTTCAATGTTCTGTTTTTCCCCTCAACAAATTTGAAGATTATGTAGTCTAATTCCAGATTCTTAGTAGTTAAACTGCTAACATTCTTACTTAACTGACGGCAGTCTTCACGTTCAATATCTCTACCCCTGAGGTGGCTCAGTTAGTTAAGAGTCTGTCTTGGGCTCAGGTCCTGATCTCAGGATTTGTGAGCTCGAGCCCCACATCAGGCTCTGCACTGACAGTACGAAGCCTTCTTTGGATTCTCTGTGTCCCTCTCTCTCTGCTCGCCTCCCCCTCTCTCTTTCTCTCCCTCTGTCTCCAAAAGAAACATTAAAAAAGCGTCTCTATCCCTTCCAGAAAAAAAATCAGAAATTTCAAAGCATTTGCTCTGATCACATATCATCTTCCATGCAAGGATTGTCTAGATTTTAATTGCACTTCATTTATGACTCTGTCCCCAAAGTAGTCACATAAGTACATGATGTTTAACAGGTCATTTTTCTTGGGTTTATCTACATGTATGTTATTTTCTTTGCCTGGTGTTAACTCTTTAACCCCACTCCTTCGTGCGGGGTTCTTTCCCTTCAGCAAGAAACCTGTTCCGTACAAGTTCTACCAGGGAGGAGATGTAGGTGGAGATCTCGATCTTTGCCTGAAAATGTCATCTCTTTTATTATTTGTTAACGTGATTGGTTGAGTGTTGCATCCTAAGCTAAGATGTATTTTTCCATTAGCACTTTAAGGGTCGTGTTTTTCGGTTCTCTTTTAGCGTCTGTTGTTACTAATGGGAAGATTGCTACCAAACTACTTGTTCCTCTTACTTAGCATCCTTTCTTCCAGTTTACTTTTTCCATCGAACTCTTTGTTGTTATTGCGGCTGTTTTTAGTCTTGCTTCTCCAGAAAGCAGAGCCTTAGGCCAAGGGTTTATGTGCTCTTACTCAGTTAGAGAGTACAATGCAAGAGAACAGTATGGCAGCGCCAAGGTAGAGAGGGAGGGTGATCCAATATGAGAGTGCATGATTGAGATGTTACTTGACCCTTAGGAATCCTCCAAACTCCTTACCAAAGTCATAGGGAAGGGCGTGTGAAGAGAGGAGAAAGAACTCATCCATGGGTGCAGCAGGTAGAGACGTGGAGCAGGTTGCTCTGACCGAATCCTCAGCTGCAGAAATGAGGAGAGAGGTGTGACGCATATTTAGTGGAATCATGAATAGCAAGACTGTTAGCCTGTGCATGTAAGTGATCCGCCAGAGCTGTGCGTTCCTTTAATGGGGAACGAGGGAAGGGTCAGGCTGCGGGGAGTGTCTGGCACAGAGGTGTAGCTGTGTATTTGTTTTCATTTATTTCACTGATGGTTCTATTTACTTCTCCAACCTGAAGTGTTATTTCTAACTTCATCTCTGAAAAATATTCACCAAGCATTATTTAAATAATTACTACATTTATTCTAGCCTCACCTTCTAGGATTATTATTAGGTTTTTCCCATTACTAAAATCATATCGCTTGTTCATTGCTTAGAGGGTACAGTGCAACTCTTCAGCGTGATGATCAAGGCCGTTTGTTACCTCTTTGGGCTCATCTCTTCATATTTGCTGATGTTTTAGACTTCTTCCTTTTCTACTGCGGAGTGTGGTGATTCAGCCACAGCGTGCTGCTGCCTGATCCCTGAGTTTTCAGTGCTGTTATGCATCTCTACTCTGGGATACAGTGTTCGTTTTGCTTAGAATAAAATTAATAATTAATAAAATTTAATACTTCACTTGGTTAATTACAACTAGTCCTTCCAGGTGGAAGTAAAATATCACTTGGCTTTAGGGAGTTTTGACGTATGAATTTCATCTGCTCCTTCTAGGTCATTCTGTTATTTCCTGTATCTGAAAACAATTAGGGCATCCATATAAGAGTATCTATCACACAGAGTGCTTTTTAAAGAATCCATGGCATTTTCCGTTCTTTTTTTGAGAGAGAGAAAGAGGGAACCCAAGCAGGAGAAGGGCCGAGGGAGAGGGACAGAATCGGAGGCAGGCTCCACAAGCAGCACGGAGCCCGACCCAGGTCTCCGTCTCCTGAATCCTGAGATGACGGCCTCGTCTGGAATCAAGAGTCGGACGCTTAACGGGCGGAGCCGTCCAGGTGCCCCCAGTACATTTCTTAGTGATACGTGCTGTACCTCTTAACTCTAAGTCTAGCGTCCAGTGTAAGGCCTGGCACCTTCTGGGTGAGTCTGTATGTGTTGAATGCATGAAATAATGATTTCGAAGTGCTCTGGCAGATGTTATAATTTAACAGGCAAGAAATATTGTACAAATAGGCAAAGTAAGTTCAAGAGGTCTAGGCTGCAATCGATCCAATCCAGGGTTCTGGGTAACAATATTAAAATAAGTTTTCTCTGGAGAATAAAGGGTTAGAAATAAGTCTGAGATGAGGACATTAGCCAAAAATTCTGAAACTGAATAAGAACTTTCTTTGGTTGAATTGTTCATCTGACGTTCTTTGACCGAGTAAATGCGATACATACTCTCCCCACGTGGACACGCACATCGCGCACGTGTGTGTATATTCACAGACTCCTGCCGTGACTGTCTAGTCCTCAGAAGTGTAGCACTAATAATAGCTCTTGTAGAGCTGCTGTTCTGGAATAGGAGTGGGAAAGAAAACAAGTATAAGATCAATAAATAGGTTTTAGAGCTCAGTGCAATAACAACAATGAAAAATACACTTCCAGAATCCCTGACGAGGCCAGGGATGGTGGATAGTTGTGTTGTGACTAGTGATATCAGAAGGGAAACCCAGAACCCAGAGTTGGTCAATAATTAGTGTTTGTCCTGCATGAATCGTGGATGAGGGAAAAAGGAACCTCCTGAAAATGTTTTTCCAAGTGCCCACATTTTTGCAGCGATGTTAAAGATGCTTGTCTCATGACTAAAAATTGAGAGTTTCGACCGTCACACAAAGGGGGAATCTTTTGTTATTTTACACAGTGGAAAAGCCCAAGTAAGATGGGAAAGCACTGTCCAATCTTAACACAAGGATGGAAAAAGTATAGTTCAGATTTTCATTCAAGATCCTCATACCAGAAAACTTCTCACAGACGGATTACACATTTGCCTCCCATATACTGAAAAGCTATAAAGAGTTTTTGGTTAATCATTGCAAAGATACTAAAAATGAGGATGCTCAGATCTCAAAGCAAGTTGATGCCGGGTAATATTACTGAACAGAAACTACACTTGCTGTGAAATTTTCAGTTCGTGCACTGTTTTGAGGTTTATATGTTATGTGCTCAAAGGTGTTTGCACTTACGGAAGAATTTTTGTTCTGAATTCTTAATGGAAGATTGAGAGCACAGCTTATTTTTATAGTTGGCAAGAAAAGATATACCTTATGTTACTATCTAAGTCCTGTCCATTGGCTATAACTGCTTTCAAAAATAATTTATTATACAGGTGAGGTTTTCTTTTTTAAATTAGGCTGGAATAAATGAATAAATAAATATTTTTTAAAAAACTGGAAAGAAAATAAATGGAAAAATTGTTAAGGAGATATTTATACTCACATTCATAAGTAGAATTGATGCTGTGGATTTAAAATGATAAATTGTAATGTGAAAAACAGATGAGGTAAAGTTCAGAAAATTCAGGTGCAAGTATTTCTAACTTCTGATGTTTGGCAGGACAGATAGAGAGGAATGTGTTTTGGGAGCTCAACCTAATACTCAGCAATGGCCTTGAGACCAAAAAAGTGGCTTCCTAATGGGGAAGTCAGGGCATTCGATCGGGCATATGATATATGCTCAGTGTTAAGTGTTAAGATATTGGCGCTTGCTCAAACAGGAAGGATATTGTCTTCCTGAATCTTCCATAGCAAGAATTAGTGAGGGATTCCATTTTAGGGAAAAAAGAGTGCCAAAAATGGTATTTTTTGCAGGACCAAGAATAAAGTCATAGTAGGCCTAGAAGTAAGATTTTGAGTTATTTAGGATTCATAACTTTTTTCTGGGCATAGGATGGATCAGAGAGGAGAAGTTTGTTAGTTTTCTGTTGCTGTGTAAGAAATTGGCACAAATGTAGTGACTTAGAACATACCTTTGTTAGTTCACAGGGATGCGAGTCGAATACTGGCTTGAGGTGACTGGGTGCTCTGTGAAAGGTCTTAAGTGCCTGAAATCAGTATTTGAAATCTTGTCAGATAATTCAAACCTCATATTCATGTTAGGATTGGCATCATTCATCACGTCTCACTCAAGCTGTCATGGGTCTCGTTCTTGGTATGAAAGGTGATGTTATTGTCTATGGAACGTTTTGGCTAATATGTTAGGATACTTTGGTTCCTGTATAAGTTTGCTTTCTTGTTTGTTTTGTTTCAATTTCAGCAGGTATTTTGTTTAGGTTTGGCACACAGTGTGTCTTCTACTTTTGTGGACTGTGGCTCCATGACCATCTAATCTTTAGAACCTTTGTGGTACTATTTTGGTCTATTTGATTTTTCTCGTGGAGTGGGATCAGTCCTGGTCTGTGCATGTGCTGCTTAAGGGGCCCAAGAGCTTCCCGGACCAGGGCCCCTGGTGCTTCTGGATGGGGGAAGGGAATCTCTTGGTCCAGCCGCATGAAGAGTACTTCCCAGGCCAGACCCTTGTTGTCGGGATCTCCCCTGACTGTCAGGGATCAGGAGTGCTTACCCAGTTGAGAGCTTTTGGTGGTGGGGTCCCTGTTGCTGGCAGGTACGGACAAGTTGCCTAGAATCTCTGGGTGTGGGAGAGCCACACCCACGGCCAGCCGAGGAGGAGAGCGTTTTCCAGGTGGGACCTTTATGAGGTGGGATCACCAGCAGTTTGCTGGTGCCCTTGGTCACCAGTTGTCTGGGTGGGGAAAGGGTGCCTCAGGCCCAGAGGGGAAAGGAAGCACTTGCCCAGGTCTCTTCTTATCAACAGGGTGATCAGTGGTTCCCCCTTATGGCTTCTGCAGAGCTTCCCTGGCGTCTTCAGTGGGACTCCTATTCGGTCTGGTGGAGGAAGAGCCTATTTGAGCCAGTTTCTGTTACTAAGTTGGGAGTTAGGAAGTGCTGAGCCTGAATCACCTTTTTCTTTTTGGAGGGGTTCCTCAGAGGCCCTGCCATGAAGTTATTTGTCCATTTGGAGGGTCCCTGGTCAATGCAGCTTCTCCTTTAGAACTTAGAGAGTTCTCTCTGGTTGCCTCATGGTATTTCTAGGATACACAGTTGTACGGACCGAGGGGGAGCAGGGAGAAAGGAGTAGAAGCCATGTTATCGGGACTGGAAGTCCTCTGGCTCTAAGGGCTCGTCTGATTCGGTCAGTATCTCCTAAGTAACTGCGCCATATGTCGTAACCTACTAATGGGAAGGATATTCTGTCACATTCACAGGTGTCATACTCCAGGGGAGAGGCTACTGCAAAAGTCATGGGAGGTCATTTTAGAATTCTACCAGAGAAGGCGTCTGTGCATGTCCTGAAGCATTAAGTAGGCGGTTGTTATCTTCTGGAAGGTTGGATATAAGAAGCCATACACTGTTACAATTATTCTACTCATTTTAAATGAAATAGATCTGTTATCAGAAATAGTAACAGGACACCTGGGGGCTCAGTCGGTTGAGTGTCAGACTTCGGCTCAGGTCAAGATCTTGAGATTTGTGAGTTCGAGCCCTGCATTGTCTCACTGCTGTCAGATTGTCAGTGCAGAACCCACGTCTCGTGCTCTCTCCCCCTCTCCGTGCCCCTCCCCAGCGCTCTCCCAAAAATAAGTAAATATTAAAGACTAAATACTCAGTAACAATCAGAATATTCAAACCACGTTCAGAATTTACTGTGAATGTATTTCACAGGCTCATTCAAGGCTTCATTTCCGGGGGCTCCTAGGTGGCTCACTTGGTTGAGCATCGAGCTTCAGTTTGAGTCATAATCTCACCATTTGTGAGCTTGACCCCTGCATGAAGCTGGCTGCTGATGGCACTGAGGCTGCTTTGGATCCTCTGCAAGCTCCCCCCCCCCCCCGCCTTTCAAATAAAACATTAAAAAAATGCTTCATTTCCAGCCACTCAGATATCTTCTGTGTGAAAAATATTCTGGCTGAAAGATGTATCAAAAGACATCATCCACACTCCCCATTTGTATTTCATGTTTCTGTGTAATTACTGTGGCTGCCAACAACGCACACAGAAAAGACAGTGATGATTCCGACTTAAAACTGTTAGAACAGGTTTATTTATACTTAACATTGCTCATGTTTACATACATTGCACATTGTACAATATTTGTGACTATTGCTTTGGTTAGAATACAGTGTACTCTCACCTAAGCCAGGATTTAAAATTTTAAGAAAAATTTGCTCGTTTGGCCAACTGTACAAAACATCAGCAACAACAATAACAATAACAGAACATTATCTCCCCACTCACAAATCTCCAGAGTTGCCAGGCAGAATTAGGAGAAAAAGGTTTTATTATGTTTGGATTGGAAAGAAAGCATGACCTAAATTTTGATTTTCAAGTGTCATGGTTTTGTGATACTTTTATGGGGGCAAGTAGAATTGAATTAAGTAGGCATGTTTTTGAACTCGAGGTTTACCTTTTTACCTTAGAGCTTTCAGACTGCAACATAGGAGGCTCTTCTAAGCAGTAATTGGGTGCTTTGGATCACTTACGTAAACATTAAGATACCTAAGCCATAAGGTGCTCTATAAAAATTAAGGATAGGTTTTTAAAAAAATATATGAACTACACTTATAAAAAGAAATTGAAACTTTAATATATTTATAAAGCAGACATTGAAGAAATACCTATATCTAATACCTATAGATTAGATTCAAATTGTTGTCCACTCCAGAAGTGGTCATAAGCAGGTGACACTTTAACAGTATATATAGCTGAGAATTCAGATCTCAATCAGAATTTTGCATTTGAGCATAATATGCTAATTCCATACGACAAATCGGACAGGTAGAATTCTCCAACAGCCAGCGATCAACACAGTCGACATGAAATTCATGGGTGCAAGGTAAGATGCGAACTAGGTTGCCTTCTGTGTACTCGGTGATGCAGATCGCACAGGATTGTAATGCATCGCCTTCACCATAAGACCTTATAGGCAAGTTGTCAATCTGTACTGTGGGAAGTCCTGTCCACTGGTCATCACTATCATAAAAGACGGGGTAAAACTGGTCCCAGGAGTCACCGTAATCAAATGTTATTGGACTCAGAAACCTATTTTCTTGCCTGGTTTCTGATAGTGAGCCTGGTGATGACCTTGTGTTGCTAATGCCTACAAATATCACTGAGTTACCTTCTGAATCTTCATCACTGGAGCTGGAACTGGGCATAGGACTAGAACTGGAAATAGTAATGTAATTGGAGCTTGAGCTAGAAATCAATGTGGAAGTTGAAGAGGAATCACAACTAGGATAGGAATTAAGAACAGAAGGAGTCGTAGCATCAGAAGCATCTGTCTCACTTATTGACCCTTTGCTTTCCATGTCTGAACTTAGGCATGAGACATTGTGCACTAAATCAGTATCACTGTCACTGAGGTCACTGTCACTGAGGTCACTGTCACTTAAGTCACTGGATCCTGTCACTGTCTGCCTTAATGGGCTCTGAATTGGAGGAGACGGTATATCATTGAAGCCATTAGTTAAAGGGATATGAAGAGAAGGAATTCCGGCATTCCAGGCAGTACTTTGTTCTGATCCAGGTGATCCTATAAACGTTGATTCGGATTCTATGTTTTCTGCGGGACTTTGGCTGTTCTCTGAGTTGTATGCTTTTACATCTGGCTGCTCAAAATGTGGAAATGTATCCCCAAGTCCACCTTCTTCACTTTCTACAGTGACAGTGTCGTTCGGTATCTCGCATGTTAACTGAAATCTCTTAGCTATGCTATGTCTCTGAGAGTGCGCCCTAGGACACACTTCTCCTACTTCAGGATTGGGTGGTATGGTTGGATTTCTCTGTCCCGGTCTCCCAGATTCACCATCATTGGTTGTTTCTGGAGAACTTTCGTCTTCAAGTGCACAGCTTGTTCCAGAAGCTGCAGCAAGACCCCTATTTTGGAGCTCAAGTCCAGTTATTTGCTGTCTGGAGGTTTCCTGGTGCGGAATCCTAGGTAAGTTCTCAGTCTCATTTACCAGAGGCTCAAAAGATGGACACCTTAACCTAGAATGATATCTTTGTAAACATTCATTCGTTCTGTTTGGAGCCGGACGTTCAGTTCTTGCTCTGGTTCCCCGGTCGGCAGGCCTCCTGCTTCTTGGTCTTCGCTGACTTCTGGTAACTGGGCAACGTATTAATGCTTCAGTTGTACTTTCTCCTGATCCAGGTGATCTTGTAAACGTTGATTCGGATTCTGTGTTTTCTGCGGGACTTTGGCTGTTTTCCAAGTCGTATGCTTTTGCATCTGGCTGCTCAGAATGGGGAAATGTATCCCCAAGTCCACCCTCTTCAGTTTCAACTGTGACAGTGTCGTTCGGTATCTCGCATGTTAACTGAAATCTCTTAGCTATGCTATGTCTCTGAGAGTGCGCCCTAGGACACACTTGTCCTACTTCAGGATTGGGCGGTATGGTTGGATTTCTCTGTCCCAGTCTCCAAGATTCACCGTCATTGGTTGTGTCTGGAGAACTTTCTTCTGCAAGTGCACAGCTTGTTCCAGAAGCTGCAGCAAGACCCCTATTTTGGAGCTCAAGTCCAGTTATTTGCTGACTGGAGGTTTCCTGGTGAGGAAACCTAGGAAAGTTCTCAGTCTCATTTCCAATAGACTCAAGAATCTGATTCCTTAAAGTATAATGAAATCTTTCTAATAGTTCATGAATTATGTTTGTAGCCGGACGTTCAGTTCTTGTTCTGGTTCCCAGGTTGGCTGGGCTCCTGCGTCTTGGCTTTCGCTGACCTCTGGTAACCGGGCCATGTATTAATGCTTCAGTTGTACTTTGTTCTGATGCAGGTGATCCTGTAAACGTTGATTCAGATTGTATGTTTTCTGCCCGACTTTCGTGCCCAAGTTCACCTTGTTCAGTTTCTACAGTGACAGTGTCTTTCAGTATCTCGCATGTTAACTGAATTCTGGGAGCTATGCTATGTCTCTGAGCATGCGCCCTAGGACAAACTTGTCCTACCTCAGGATTGGGCGGTATGGTTGGATTTCTCTGTCCCCGTCTCCCAGATTCACCATCATTGGTTGTGTCTGGAGAACTTTCTTCTGCAAGTGCACCGCTTGTTCCAGAAGCTGCAGCAAGACCCCTATTTTGCAGCTCAAGTTCAGTTATTTCCTGTCTTGAGGTTTCCTGGTGCGGAATCCTAGGAAAGTTCTCAGTCTCCTTTACCAGAGGTTCCAAAGTCGGATACCTTATCCTAGAATGAAATCTTTGTAAACGTTGATTAGTTCTGTTTGGAGCCGGACTTTCAGTTCTTGCTGTGGTTCCCCGGTCGGCAGAGCTTCTGCTTCTTGCTCTTTGCTGACCTCTGGTAGCCGGGCCATGTATTAATGCTACCGTAGTAGTTTGTTCTAATCCAGGTGATTTTATAAACGTTGATTCGAATTGTATGTTTTCTGCCCGACTTTCCTGCCCAAGTCCACCTTGTTCACTTTCTACAGTGACAGTGTTCGGTATCTCGCATGTTACCTGAATTCTGGGAGCTATGCTATCTCTCTGTGTGTCCGCCCTAGGACAGACTCGTCCTTCAGGATTGGGTGGTATGGTCGGATTTCTCTGTCCCCGTCTCCCAGATTCACCGTCATTGGTTGTTTCTGGAGAACTTTCTTCTGCAAGTGCACAGCTTGTTCCAGAAGCTGTAGCAAGACCCTTATTTTGCAGCTCAAGTCCAGTTATTTCCTGTCTTGAGGTTTCCTGGTGCGGAATCCTAGGAAAGTTCTCAGTCTCATTTCCCATAGACTCAAGAATCTGATTCCTTAAAGTATAATGAAATCTTTCTAAAAGTTCATGAATTATGTTTGTAGCCGGACGTTCAGTTCTTGTTCTGGTTCCCAGGTTGGCTGGGCTCCTGCATCTTGGCCTTTGCTGACCTGTGGTAACCGGGCCATGTATTAATGCTTCAGTTGTACTTTGTTCTGATGCAGGTGATCCTATAAACGTTGATTCCCATTTTATGTTTTCTGCTCGACTTTCCTGCCCAAGTCCACCTTGTTCACTTTCTACAGTGACAGTGTGGTTTGGTATCTCGATCCTTAAGTCAGGAACGATCGCTCTGCTATCTCTCTTGGAGTGCGCCCTAGGACACACTTGTCCTACTTCGGGAGTGGGCGGTATGGTCGGATTTCTCTGTCCCTGTCTCCCAGATTCACCATCATTGGTTGTGTCTGGAGAACTTTCTTCTGCAAGTGCACCGCTTGTTCCAGAAGCTGCAGCAAGACCCCTATTTTGCAGCTCAAGTTCAGTTATTTCCTGTCTTGAGGTTTCCTGGTGCGGAATCCTAGGAAAGTTCTCAGTCTCCTTTACCAGAGGCTCCAAAGTCGGATACCTTATCCTAGAATGAAATCTTTGTAAACGTTGATTAGTTCTGTTTGGAGCCGGACTTTCAGTTCTTGCTGTGGTTCCCCGGTCGGCAGGGCTTCTGCTTCTTGCTCTTTGCTGACCTGTGGTAACCAGGCCATGTATTAATGCTTCAGCTGTAATTTGTTCTGATCCAGGTGATCCTATAAACGTTGATTCAGATTGTATTTTTTCTGCTGGACTTTGGCTGTTTTTCATCTTGTATGCTCTGGGATATCTGGTAGATGCTACATATTCATTCTCTGGATTTGGGCTCCCATTATTAGGTTTAGAATTTACTGGTAAACTGAATGTGGAATCATCGCTGTCTGAATTAATCTGTCTTGTTTCTTCCCAAGATTGGTTTTCTCTTTGCCCACTTGTCCCATCTTCAGTTTGTCCGAAAGGGTTCAGAAAATCTAATAGATACTCACCACTGGTTTTGGAAGACTCTTTTCCACCTGTTAACAAGAAGAAGTGGGGACATAAGGGAACTACCAAAAGTAGAACCATCAGCGAATAGCACTCTGAAACTCTTTCCAAAAAGAAACAGAAAAAATAGAACTTCGCTACTCAGATATTTCATTTTATTTTATTTATAATGGTTTATTATCAGATTGGTTTCCATATAACACCCAGTGCTCCTCTCCACAAGTGCCCTCCTCCATGACTATCCCTCCCTTCCCCATTCCCCCTCCCCCTTCAGCCCTAGGTTTGTTTTCAGTATTTAGTAGTTTCTCATGATTTGAGTCCCTCTCTCTCCCCAACTCTCTTTCCCCCTTCCCTTCCCCATGGTCTCCCTATAGTACTCAGATATTTTATTTTATTTTATTAGTTTTTTTAACATTTATTTATTTTTTAGAGATACAGAGATACATCATGAGCAGGGGAGGGGCAGAGAGAGAAGGACCCCCAGAATCTGTAGCAGGCTTCAGGTTCTGAGCTTCAGCACAGAGCCCGATGCGGGGCTCGAACCCATGAACTGTGAGATCGTGACCTGAGCTGAAGTTGGATGCTCAACTGATTGAGCCACACAGGTACCCCTGTACTCAAATTTTAAAAGATTTCACATATATAGAGTTGATATTTTGTAAACTCCATTTTCTAGATTACAAGTAATGGAGGAAAGTTTGAGTTCCTTCTGCAGAGAGTTAATTGTAGATAAATTTAGAGAATCTTTTTAATGTTTTCAAAGGGAATCTGGAGCACGTCTATTTTCAGTATTTCACCATATACTCGGGCTTGCATACCACTGTGTGAGGACAGTCAAGAGACCACATTTTTTCACTCTGCTGTCTAAACACGAATACAGTTCAACAAGGATAAGGTACAGTGCTAGCATCTCAGTCTCATTTACATTGAAACCTAATTCTCATTAGCCAAAACGTTACTTCTTCTAGGCTCTTAAGTGCTTACGCTAACATTATAAAGTTGTTCTAAAATATAAGACTTGTAGCCATTGCCCAAATTTAAATAAAGTTTATAGGTTTAAAAGTATTTGAATACTTCTAGAAAAGGGAGGGCACCTGGGTGGCTCAGTCAGTTAAGGTGTAAAGAACCATAACAAAATATTAGTAAACTGAATCCAACAGTACATTCATTAGAAGACCCATTCAACAGATGCCTGGGTGGCTCAGTCAGTTAAGCATCTGGCTCAGGTCACAATATCACGGTTCATGAGGTTGAGCCCCACGTTGGGCTCTGTGGTGACAGCTAGCTCAGAGCCTGGAGCCTGCTTCAGGTTCTGTGTCTCTGTCTTTCTGCCCCTCCCCCACTGACACTATGTCACTCTCAGAATAAATATATTAAACTTTTTTTTTAAAGAAAAGTATTTTAATACTTCCTCATGTTACCAAGATGTTGAATTGACATGAAATTGAAGGTCAGATCAAATGAACAGACTGAATCTAGTATAGTACATTTGAGGCCATATTTAAGAACCAAACTGTTATGTATCCTCTTCATTAGATAGTAAAATTGTCTACTTCACACTAGGAGTGAAGCACCATACTGGGGTTAGAGCAGGATTTGTCACCCTTGGCACTCTTGACATTTTGGTGCTGGGCAACTCTTTGTTTTGGGGAGCTGTCTTACACATTGTAAGATCCTTGGCCTCCCGTTATTTCCCAGTAACACCCACTCATCATTTTTGACAACCCAAAATATCAAAGACATTGTGAAATGTTCCTTGGGGGCCAAATTACTGCCTGTTGAATAGCATATGCAGTGTTTTTTGCTGGTGAGGAAGGCCATATAACAAAAGTAAACTCAGGAAGTGCAAGGAACTCTCAACTGAGGCGGAAACCAAGAAAAATATCAATAGGCTATTTCACACTGTGTCACAATTAAACTAACCCAAATGTGAACTGGGGGAAGAACCTATCTTTCCATTCTCACTGGAAAGTACGTCCATACTAGTTCTCTTTAGTGAGAAATTGCTTAGCACCAAAGTAACGTGTGCCGCTTCTGAATCATCTTTGGCTGGCACAAGTATGCCGTTCCTTACCCATCTGGTTCTTGTCCCCTTCCCTAAAAGTGAAATATACCTGTATTTTCCTCTGAGTATGCCGGTGAATTTTCTTTCATTTCTTGAAATCTTTCCAGTAACTCTTCTAATGTACTCTCGCCGGGGATGCCTAACAAATAGTGATCCCTCATGAGCTCGTAGTCGTCTTCAGTCAGGTTATTGACAAATTCATAGAAGTTTTCTTCCCGGACCCGTCAGTCCATCAGATTCTGGCGCAGGGCTGCGCACCCATCTTCTCCGTCAGAATCTGTATTTTCCATCTTGACAAACAAGTTGAAAACTATCTGACTTTTAGGAGATGCTGCTCAAATACAATAATCGGATTTTAATGTATATATGTATATATGAGACAATAAAATACAATAACTGGATTTTAATGTATATAGTTGGGTATATATGTATATATATGACATAAACTATAACTGGATTTTAATGTATATAGGTGTATATGAGACATGTAAAATACATTAACCGGATTTTAATGTATATAGGTGTATGTATATGACATATAAAATACATTAACCGGATTTTAATGTATATAGTTGTGTATATATGTATATATATGACATATAAACTATAATAACTGGATTTTAATGTATATAGGTGTATATATATGACATAAAATACAACAACCAGATTTTAATGTATGTAGGTATATATATGAGACATATAAAATATAATACCTGGATGTTAATGTATATATGTAAATATATGAGACATAAAGTACAGTAACCAGATTTTAATGTATATAGGTACATATATGAGACATATAAACTACAATAACCGGATTTTAATGTATATAGGTGTATATATATGACATATAAAATACAATAACTGGATTTTAATCTATATATGTGTATATATGACATATAAAGTACAATAACCGGATTTAATGTATATAAGTGTATATATATGACATATAAAATACAGTAACCAGCTTTTAATGTATATAGGTATATATATATGACATATAAAATACAATAACCGGATTTTAATGTATATAAGTATATGTATATATATATGACATAAAAATACAATAACCAGATTTTAATGTATATAGGTGTATATATATGACATATAAACTACAGTAACCGGATTTTAATGTATACAGGTATATATATGAGACATAAACTACAGTAACGGGATTACCTCTCTGTCTCCGTTGGATCGGCTAGGCCCAGTGGCCTAGACACCCATGACACCTGTCGGGATCGCTCCCTTTTCGATCCCAACCAGCACTTGTCCTACCTTCTTTGACCCACACAAGCGGAGCGTCCTCTCAGGCGCTCAGGAGGCTCCTCCGGGTCCTGAAAGGCTCCTGTTGCTAGGTGAAAGAACACAAAGGTAACTACTTCTGTGACGTCACACTGCCCACCGCCAACGTCCCGCGCACGCGCAGGCACCCGCAGGCATGTTGTTCTAGGGAAGGAGAGCGGTTCTCAGGGCCAATGGCCCCCCGGCCCCGCCCTGTTCTCCTGCTGCACCCCTCACGTCACAGAAACTAAGGAAGGCGACCACGTTTGATAATTCACCAGGGCCAGGCCTCCATTTCTTGATTGGGGTTTTTCCTTTTCACTCTTTTTTTTTTTAAGCTAGGTTTATTTTTTATTTGATTTTATGTTTATTGTTTATTATTGTACCATTTTCAATAATTTTTATCATTTTAAAATATGTTTTAATCCTGTGTCATGCTGAATAGCCTCCTCTTATTAATGACACACCCCCTCAAGCTTTTGTCAAAACAAACTCTTTAAAAAGGGGCATCTGGGTGGCCCAGTCTGTGAAGCAACTCTGAATTTCAGCTCAGCTCAGGATCTCCCCATTCATGAGGGGAGAGCCTCTGTCAGGCTCTGAGCTGACAGCAGGGAGCCTGCTTGGGATTGTGGGTCTCCCTCTCTCTCTCTTCGTCTCTCAAAAATAAATAAATGAACTTAAAAACAAACAAACAAGCTAAAACTTTGGCAGCTTTACTGGTTAATTCCTTAAAGAATTTTCCAGAAGAGCATTGTGTCATTTTTGTTCTCGTTTCTCATAAGTATTATAAATATTACTTAAATCTAGCCAGAGACATCACAGGTACTTTTAAAACAGATCTATAACAATTATTTTGCCTACTGTGATTGGGTACTGATATTGCTGATTTTGTTCTATGTACGTTAGTGCGGTTTAGGATGGTGTGGTGAGAATAATGTTCATTTGCAATGCTGTCTATCTGAAGGACACCTCCAAGAGTTTTTGGACTCATTAATAATACCAGCCCCACTTAACAGTTTTTTTGGGAATCCTTCATTCAAATCATTCCTGGAAACACAAGATTTGGCTATGGAATTCTAACAGTTTTAACTTGGACTTATTTAATAATCTGTCCAACATAAGCTAAATCAGTTACTGTCTACTAAAGACATGCCAAATATTGCGAAGTAAAATACTCCCAAGTAATTTATACTCCAGGTGATGGAAAATCATATAGAAACTATGAAAATACAATATATTATACGCTGTAAGAGAGTCATATCTGTCCTGTTGTGTAAGTACCAGAAACTTTGTGATGATTATTTAATGGGAGTGGGGAAACAGTTCAGAGATACGACATTTAAATATGGATCTTTAGACCTAATTGTAAGTTTCTACTGGTAGAAAGTGGCAGGTGGGTGTGTATCAGTGAAGAGATTCTGTGTCAGACTGAGGGAATAGACTTGCAAGACCTTGGCTTCTTTGCTGAACCGTGCCCAGAATTTTGAAGTTAGGGGGAATTAATGTGAAATTAATCACAGAAGGAATAATTGACACAGACTATAAACTGAGGTTTAATTTTTTTCCTGTAAGAAATAGGGCACATGGGGCCCCTGGATGGCTCAGTCAGGTGAGTGACAGACTTTGGCTCAGGTCATGATCTCAAGGTTTGTGAGTTCAAGCCCAGGGCTGTGTGCGTCTGACCGCTCAGAGCCTGGAGCCTGCTTTGGATTCTGGGTCTCCCTCTCTCTCTGGCCCTCCCCTGCTCATGCTCTGTTTCTCTCAAAAATAAATATAAAAAAAATAATAAAAGTAAAATCTGAGATGGTACCTGTAACAGTAGAAAATGAAAAAATTATGTTCTGCTGTGGTTGCTAAGCTGGTAGGTTGTAAACCTGAAGATGCTTGTGGCTGTTTTGTGTGCCTGAGCACGACGACAGTCACCATAAAGAGAGGAGAAAACGGATGGAGAAAGGGCTCGATACGTAAGAAACAATTGGAGAAGTTCATGAAGTTGGACATGCCTTAGGATTTTTAGATCTGTAAATCAGTGTATTTCTTGTTTTTAATGTAAAGCTTGCCTAGGATTACTGTGACTTACAATCTGAAGATTCCTAATAGTTATAGCAAGAGAGGGATAGGATCAGTGATCTAATCAGATGTCAAGAAGTAATTTTTAGTAAATATGCCACATAAAACTTATTTGCTATTGTCCATTTTATAAAGGTAACGTGTTTATATAGGCTTAATTGAGTTTAATCTTTAATGAAAAAATAATACCGATTTTTCTGTCATTTACTTACATTTGTTAGGCACTGATATTGTGTATAATTAGGTCAAAATAAATGAGCAATCATTTTCATTTGGTGATGATTTAACTCTGATTAGGCATATATGTTAATTGGTTAGGTTAATAAATACTGGCTGAGGTATGGCTTCTAGGTACTGGTAATAGCTCTATTTCTTTTAAGTTTTGAAATTTTCTTTGCCACGTGAATGTACTTCATCTCAGACATGGAGATGTTCCTACAACGTTACCATTTAAGTCTTGTGTTTAATATTGGTTATCAAACATCACAATTGGTTTCACAAACATTATTTGAAGTCATTGTATTTAAAAGTGATACACGTGTGACAATTCAATATATAGGAAAGAGTATTGGATTAAGAATTTAGACACCCAAGACTAATCATTAATTCATCATTTGCCCAATCACTTAAACTCTCTAGACTCCAATTTCTGAAACTCTGAGAAGGTTGAACCCGTTTTCTTTTTTTTTAATAATAGTTTATTGTCAAATTGGTTTCCATATAACACCCAGTGCTTCTCCCCACAAGTGCCCCCCACCATGACCATCACCGCCTCCCTCCCTCTCCATCCCCCTTCAGTCCATGGTGCGTTTTCAGTATTCAGTAGTCTCCCTTGATCTGTGTCCCTCACTCTCCCCCACTCTCTTTCCCCCTTCCTCTCCCCATGGTCCCCTGCCACGTCTCTCCTGTTAGACCTATGAGTGCAAACATATGGTATCTATCCTTCTCTGCTTGACTTATTTCGCTTAGCATGACACCCTCGAGGTCCATCCACTTTGCTACAAATGGCCATATTTCATTCTTCCTCATTGCCATATGGTACTCCATTGTATATATATATACCACATCTTCTTGATCCATTCATCAGGTGAAGGACATTTAGGCTCTTTCCGTGATTTGGCTATTGTTTTCAAAGTTTGGTTTAGTCAGTTGCTTAGACAGAGAATTGGGCAGTGGGAATTGAAATGAACACCTGAACCACACTGTTGGATTGACAACCATAAAGTAAAGAAGAAAGGGTGAGTAGGGATTTTAAGTTAGCGTAGCCATACTGAGTTAACAGAGAGGCAAGGGAGTCAGAGCAGGTTCAAATTCCCATGCCAAGTCAGATATAACTGTCTTCCAGAAGATCAGGTCAGAGCTAATAAGTAGAAATGGAGTATTGAGCCATTGAGGTCAATTCTAGATGAGTCAGAGCAGAACCAGGGCAAGGTCATGACAAGCTCGGGGATCAAAGCCTTAAGGTGATAGCATATGTGTATGACTTTGATTTTAGTTTGCTGAATTAAATTTTCTATGCCTTGGATCTCTGAAGGTTAATACTACGTTGTCTTAACATTTTTTTTACAAGACACTTGAGATGATGACCTTAATATTTTTTTGTTCCATAATTTTATCAATGAAAATATAATCACAACAAATCCTAATTTATAAAGCACCAGGGAAAATGTGTTAGTTAAATTTTTGCAGGTAGTTACAGTACAGTATGAGTGTAAACAAGAAGGTAAAGCAAGTTATAATTACCAAGTTAACAAATTAATTTCTTCTTAAGATTTTTCATATTTAAATTCACAAATGAAGATGATCAGATTTACCATTTTGGGGTGAGAGGAAAAGTGAAGGCATGTTTATCATCTTCTAGATAGACTTGCTGTATGCTCTGTTATATATGCATGCAAGGCTTGGGTGACTAGAACTGTAATTGTCAGACCTTTTAATAAACTGGATTTCCATTTGTTTCCTCGAGGCACGTCATTCTTATATAGGAACTAACAGGAAAAAATTACATGAAATAGCCAAGCCTTCTAGACTAGAAAATACCACCTTAACAGCTAACCAGTAGTACTTAGCTGCTATACAACTGTGTCTAGTGCTCAAAAATACATTAAAAAAAAAAGAGCTGTATTTGATAACCCATTAAAAATAAATTATTTATACCTGAAATGTTTTTATACAAATTCAGGTCCAGATTAACATTTAGAACTAAAGGTAAATAGCACATGTACATAAATTCCAACAACTTTAGTGGCTCTTTTTTTTTTTTAATGTTTTATTTATTTTTGAGAGAGAGCAAGAGACAGTGTGAACAGGGGAGGGTCAGAGAGAGAGGGAGATACAGAATCCAAAGATAGGCTCCAGGCTCTGAGCTAGTTGTCAGCACAGAGCCCGACACGGGGCTCGAACCCACGAACCCTGAGATCATGACCTGAGCCCAAGTCAGACACTTAACCAACTGGGCCACCCAGGGGCCCCTCGTGGCCCTTTCTTTGAAAAGAATGATGGCAATCATAAGTGGATCACTCGGCAGCTGTGAATGCTCAACAAGAGAAGGCTGCACATATTTTCTTAAATCAGGAGCCCACAAGTTAGATCAGCATTCTGTTTACTCTTGAGCCCAAAGTCAGCAGGATATAAAGAAAAATAAAACTTTACCTGAAATATTGAAATCAGTAACTTCAAGCTGCTCACCTCACCAACATAGAAGATGCTGGAATCACAGCAGGAGCATGCCATATAAAAATTTTACCGTTGGAGGCAAAACGTGAGACAAGTGGAAAGTTAGGCAGCATGTTCAAGAGGGAACTTTTCAAGCGCTAGTGGCTTGTTCCATGGACTCTGATGGAAGGAATATGTTGCTCTTTCTGCCTTCCCCTCCCCTGCTGTTTCCGTTTCCGTTTCTGAGTGCTCAGGTAGATTGCTTGCAGAATCCACCCTAAGAGGGCACTACTCCTTCCTCTTCAGGAAACTTGCAGAGATTCTTAGATTGCAGTCTGGACTTGGATTTTGTTTCTGGTGGAAGGCTTCTGGATGTAGACCTGGACTGGTAGGGGAAGCACTGGACACCAAGGAGGACTTGAACTTGGATCGTTAGATCTGGATGCAGAGGTTGACGGTGATCCGCTGTCAAGAGTGAGATTGAGACTTTGCATGGCTGAAGCCAGATCTGTCCTGAAATCAGGGTCAACTTCTGCTACTGGAATAGCATTGATGCTGTGGGCTCTCACTCTGGCATTTGTAGCTGTGGGGAGGAGTTGTCTGGCAGCGGTGGCCATGATGGGAACCTAGCAGGCAAATACCACCTGCACTTGCAGTTCATGGCCACCCAGCACCGTCCTGTGTAGGGTGTCCATGGCAGCCTCGGTGTGGCACTTGTTAGGGAAGCGGATGTCGGCAAACCCAGGGACTCTAGTGAGGCGGTCCTGCAGGAGGTACACATTGCTTACACACCCGTACTTGTCAAAGATCTGTCGCAGGGCACCGGCCGAATTGCGTTAAATCAGGCTGCTCACCTTGAGAGAGGGTAAGCCCTCCGCATTGGAAGGGGGGCAGCATCAGCTCACGGCCTTTGAGCGCTCAGCCTGCGCACTGCAAACGGAGCCCCAGAAATGGAAAGCTTGGGAAGACTGCAAGTTGGTCCAGGAGGGTACAGTGGTTTTCTCAAGTTCATTCTGCTTAACGCTCCTTTCTTGTGTGTGTGTCATCTGACTTCTGTGTGTGGGTGCTTAGAGACAGAATATTTGACACGTCTGTGCCTCTCTCCAGAGCTGAGACCGCCTGTGAAACAGCTCTTTACCAATTTTTTTACGAATGTTGTTGACTATGTAACATACCTTTGTGTGAATTTTCAGTATATTTCTAAACACCCAATTGTAATTACAGATAAAGTGTATGCATACAGGTAAAATTTTGTGATGTGAAATACACTGCATTGTTGACTCATATAGGCTAGAAACGTGTCTACTTAGAGACAAAAACAAGAATGAAATAAGATACCCAAACAAATCCTGAAAAGATAAGAAGATTCAGTTATAATAATAGGCCCAGAGGAATGGGAAACTCCTTGCAGGGTGTGAGTTGCAATGAGAAACTCAATACGGGCCCCCTTTTCTACTTGAAAACTATAATTCGATGAGTCTAAGGTATCAGGATCTGGGATTTCAAATTATATAATTGAATATAACCCAGCTGATTAGAATTTATTGCTTTTTCTTTAATTGACCCAATATACTGTCTTATGGAGTAAGTTCATTTCATTTTAAAAAATTGTTTTTAAGGGTGCCTGCGTTGCCGTGTCCGTTAAGTGTCTTGACTCTTGATTTCAGTTCAAGTCGTGATCTCATCTCTGGAATAGGCTCCATCCTAATCCAGTCAATTCCATTATGATCACTGTGTGACTTTCTGTTACTTACTCAACATTTGAAATCACCCCTGATTTGGGTACTTATCTTTGTGCCTGTGCTCTCACATAAAGTTTCTCTGAGTCCAGAATAAATACTTGTCCCCACAAGTGCCCTGAGCCCCTGAGACATCAAAGTCCCTTGGCCCTGACCAACTTGTCACAGCGGAAACTGGTTATTACATAGTAACCTCCGTATAAACCAAAATTAGGAGATTAATATTATCTGGAAACTGTGACTTGGTGGCTCCCATAGATTGGTTCAGGAGATACAAACCTCCTAATACCCCTTGTGAAGCCCAGGCTGCGCCGTAACTGGATTCAGGAACGATCAGTTTTGAGAAGGAAGGCCTCTGGCGTGAGCGTTGTTCAGAAAAGTGGTGCAGGTCGGTGCGAAGCAGAGGCCCCGTAGGCGCTGCTTCTCCTCACTCCGCCGTCATGAATCTGCTTTTCTAAATAGCAATATGAGATTAAATGATTGATATTCTAATTCATTTGCAGTTGCTTCTAAATGTTTATACAGTAAGTACAGAAAGTATACCAACGTCAAAACCTGTTAATATGGGGCGCCTGGGTGGCTTAGTCACGTAAGTGTCTGTCTTTAGCTCAGGTCATGATGTCACGGTTCGTGGGTTCAAACCCCGCATTGGGCTCTGCGCTGACAGCTCCGAGCCTGGAGCCTGCTTCGGATTCTGTGTCTCCCTTTTTTCTGCCCCTGCCCCGCTCATGCTCTGTCTGTCTCTCAAAAGCAAATAAACATAAAATAAAATAAAACAAAAAAATTTACTTGGAAAAAGCTGTAATAATTCAAGAAACTGATCGATATCTCATCTTACAATTATATATGGGCTATAGAAATGTTTCTAGATAAAATGTTGATCCTAGATCGAATCTTTCATGCTCCACTATCTTTGTGATTTTACAAATAATTCCAGAGTTAAAGGAGACCACAAAGAGCAGTACATAATGTATTGTTATATACATGTTTTCCATGCCTCCAGCATTAGGCCTTATCTGACACCACTCCGTGTCTTCAGTGTTTTTCGTAGGTCACACCATGAAGTGGGTGGCACCAGAACGACTTGTATTCATGTGTCAGCTCTCTCATTCACCCAGCGACAGACTTCAGGCAGGTAGTTTCGATCCCCTGAACCCCGAGTTCCTCACCTGTACAATGAAGACACATGGGGTTTAAGATAACCACAAGGCGCCGTGTCCTGAACAAAGTACAGATGCGACACAAGTATTTTCTCTTTTGACTCAGCTCCCTGGACTCCCATAAAATACCCAATGAATCATTTCTTTTTCTCTTGCCCTTTGATTTACTATTCCTAATCCAGGCCTCTTTTCAAAATCTATGCAAGGCAATAGATAAGACCCCTGTTGGTATACGAAATCTCCAAAGTGTAGATAAAACGTCCACGTCGATGGGGAGATAAGCAGTAGTTACAAAAGAAATGTCAAAGGCGTCGCGGTAATGGGAGGACAGCTGCACAGCTACCGAGGTCTGGGAACCACGGCCAGGAGGAGAGAAGCCGTGAATTGAGGGTGCTGGTTTCCGAGGAAACCTACTGTGTCATCGGGAGAGACAGATGTCTTCCTGGATCTGAGTGGGGGTTCATGGCACGTACTTGGATGGAAGCCAGGCCGAAGATTCTATGGTCAGTGGTAGTTCAGAATACAGTACAAGGTTGCTTTCCTCTGGTTCTTCCTCTTGCTGTAGTTCCCTCCTAGCTTGGGTTCTGGAAGGCTGATACTCTGCTCAGTCATGGGGTCTGTTGTGCGGAAGGGCTTCTCCCTGGTGTCACTGGAGCCCGATCTACTCCAGGCAGTCATGAAGAGTGAGCAGGGAGGGATAACTCGCCTGAAACAACCCCCAGCGGGTATATCACCAGTGCGGCAATTCTGAATGGCCTCGGGAGCGTGTTCGTGGGAAGAAGCTGTATATTCCACTAGGAGGAACATTTTCTAGCTGTTCTTCTGAGTCGAGCCATGTCCCTTCCCCAGCACTGCTTCTTGGGATGCCCCTCCAAGGAAACTGTCCGTCCTTACGTCCTGGACTTAAGGTCTCCTTTGGGGAAACCCAAAGCATGACAGAGTGCAATCAGAGTCAAAGCCTGTTGATGAATTACAGGTTTGCAAAGGCTTTTCTGTGGGAAAAAGATGACACCAAAGTCATATCCACAGTGTCTGTGTAGTGATCCACCCTGTTGCACAAATAAAGTTTAAATAATCTCGAATGAATAAATAATACCATCTCCCTCCATAATTTGGTTGAAACAGTCAGCCTGATGTGAAATGTGTCAGAAAATAAACAGGCCCAGGAGAGACTCGAGGGCGCCTTGCAGTTCTTTGGTCCACTTACGTCGTACCACGTCAGAATTCTTTGTGAACAGACCTGATTCCTTGGGAAATTGGGGTTTTCTGCATCGTGTTCTACTTCACCAGCAAGTCTGCCTGTCGATAAAGTGACATTGGAAGCCCTCCAGGTATAAGATTTCTGATGCCCAGTTAAAAGGCAACCGTTTTCCATCCCTTCTGTGAAGTGGACGGGGAGGATGTGGGAGACAGCAGTACTGTGGGTAGAGTGCTCAGCCCTGGACTGGCACAACCAGGAGCTCAGACCACTGACCCTTTGCCCTGTGTTTTCAAGGGGCGTCGTTCATCTTTTCTCAGTATTGGGAAGATAGGTGGTGATAATTCATTATGAAATTTAAAGATCCTAACATAAATTCTTTTTTAAAAAAATTTTTGTTTAATATTTATTCATTTATGAGAGAGAGAGAACATGAGCAGGGTAGGGGAAGAGAGAGAAGGAGACCCATAATTGGAAGCAGGCTCCAGGCTCTGAGCGGTCAGTACAGATCCCAACGAGGGGCTCGAATCCATCAACCGTGAAATCATGACCTGAGCCAAAGTCAGACACTTAAGTGACTGAGCCACCCAGGCGCCCCACACTAACATACATTCTTACCCTGGTCGATGGACGCCCAGTGTCCCAGCAAGCGGACTTCAGTTTGTCTCGAAGAAGTCTTTCAGCGCTCCTTGAAGGCCAGCCGAGAAAATCTGACCGTTTTGCCGACAAGAAGTAACAGCATCTGCCCATATCCTGGTGCGTTTTCACCCGCGGCCTCCTTACAACGTCCAGCGTTGAGCACAGCCCAACAGCCCCTCCACCGTGAGTCTTTCTCCATCATAAATCAATTATGTTCATTTCTGAACTTCCAACCGTCATAGCTACTGAATTCAACTATTAAACTTATCAGTGATATCTTGCATTTTATAGTTTTCATCTGACCATAATATATACCTCAAACCCTTTTGTTTTAAATAACTTTTTATAAAACCTGGACACTCATTAGACTCAAAGCTGGAACATTTATAGACTCGTAAGAACCCCTAGAGTTTGATTTCATAATGTCCTTGGCATGACCCAGGCTTTGTATCTTTAATTCCACATACAGTTCTGAAATATTACCTGGCCTGAAAAAGATCTTTAATACTTGAATTTTCAATACCTCAATCAAGAACCAGTTTTTATATATGCATTTACACTGCCTTCTCTTCTCCTCCAATGAACAAGAACACACCCGACAATTTTCGTGTGCAACATCAGTCACATCTGTGGATTGAGAAGGCGTATCATTCCCCAATCTCCTCCTGATCGTACCCCGTTAACGGAAATTCAGCCCAAATCACAGCCAGATCAGGAACGCCGAGCCACTCTGTACACACTCGTGGTCTGTTCAACCGCACGAGACTCTGAAGACGTGTCGTTCGCTCCAGCCCTGGGCCAGGGTCAGTGAGAGTCACCCTGGGCAACCCATTGCTGGCACGCCTCGTAAACAGGCCTGTGTTAATGACCTACGATGTGACCGATTCGGGAGGGGTCGTGGAAGGAAAGCGCCCTGGAGAGCAGGAAGGGCGCCTCCGCCCGACAGGTTCAGAAAGCTTCCCCAGAGGGGCGCCGAGAGGCTCACTGGGTTAAGCATCCGACTTCGGCTCAGGTCATGATCTCATATTCGTGAGTTCTTCTTGCTTGAAATCTAATCTCATCGATTATGTGATACCCTTGTATCTAGTGGCAGAAAAATATTTGTTTATTATTGAGAGACAGAGTGAGAACAAGGGAGGGTCAGAGAGAGAAGACGACACAGAATCCGAAGCAGGCTCCAGCCTCTGAGCTGTCAGCACTAAGCCCAGCACGGGGCTCAAACCCACAAAGTCTGAGATCATGACCCGAGCTGAAGTCAGACACTCAACTGCCTGAGCCACCCAGACGCCCCTAGAAACTCATTCTTTCTAGTGAGTTATCTGTCAGTCTCCTTTTGAGGACACTTGGGTGTGTTCTCCTGGAGTAAAGGCTCTTCGGGAAGAACCACCTCAAAAATTAATTTGACCATAAGAGCTCAAAGCTACTTTTCTCCATTGGAAGAATCACAAATTTTAGTTTGCTGGATGTCACAAAGAAACAAACATCTCTTCTTTTGTAAAGAGGGACTCGTTCTAAAGAGGAGAGGTGGGTGGTGTTGGATCAGCCATGTAGGCAGTGCGGTTTATACAGCTTCTCCCCCGGCGGCTCTCCCTCCTCCACCCACCATCCTGCACACGCGTCAAAATGCACACGTGGGTTTATGTGTGCGCATGACCTCGTCTATGACGACGTAAGTGCGCTGTTATCGCCAGAGGGCTCCCGAATGCTCAGTATACTGCTCAAGTTGGGATGAGATTTGTGGAAATGCTAACATGTGTCCCGCGCAACATGGTGTCTGCTGTCCCGGGCAGTGTCTACGGGTGGCTAACAAGGGTGTGCACTCATCAAGCCACTAGGTTTATTAAAATCACAAGAGGGAAGGGGCGCCTGGACGGCTCAGTCGGTTAAACGTCTGACTTTGGCTCAGGTCATGATCTCACAGTTCGTGAGTTCACGCCCCACATCGGGCTCTGTGCTCACAGCTCGGAGCCTGGAGCCTATTTCGGATTCTGTGTCTCCCTCTCTGTCTGCCCTCACCCCCTGCTTGCACCCTGTCTGTCTCTCTCAATAATGAACATTAAGAATTTAAAATTCTGAAGTATAAAAAGGAGTTGAGAGGACTATGCACGGGCTCACAGGGCAAGCCAGGCATAGAGCACGACCCCCCTCTGTCTCAGTCATCAAAACCAGAGAAGCTTGCTGTTCATTCGTTAATTGTGGCACGGTATTCACGAAGCTTCTGGTGGGTGCGGGACTCAGTAGCGAATACGCTTGACAGTTGTCTGGCCTCAGATTTGTAGGTTGCTGGGGTTTTCAAATTCTGTAATTTTGAAACATTTTTAGGACGTGCCTGAAGTTATTGTGCTTTTAATATCTCACTCTTATCTAGGGTTTACTTTCTCTATAAGTTAATTCACAGTTCAAAGTTTTTAAGAGCAATCACTAATTAAAATAGCATAAAATCAGTTGATTTTAAAATATAGATATAGATGTGTAGTTGTTTGTCTCTGTCTCTGATCCATGGGTTGCCACCTGTAACTACATGCCTAGATCGATGCACAAAGAAGCACTTAAAACCAAATACAGTAATACCTCGGGTTGCAAGTAATGTGGTCTGTGGGTGTTCCGCAAGACGAGTCAACATCTCTAATAAGTGCTGACTTGATAAACACCCATGTCTTGCAGTACGAGGGTTACTTGATGCCCAACATCACATGTTCACAACACGGCCAATGGTTCTTGAAAGTCACTTTGATATCCAAGTGCTTTGGATGCCAAGCATGTTTCCAGAATGAATTATGTCCACAAACCGAGGTTTTAGTGTATTGTGTTGCTCATATCTGCATAATTTCAAATGACTTTATTATAAGCAGAACTGAATCATATTGTCCTCTATGGAAATCTTGGTAGACCCAGTTCAGTGGCATGAACCTCCGCACAGTACTGACTCCGGGACATAAGAGTGGCCAAACCCCACCTTGGTACGCTCACACTGTGTGACTTCTCTGCTCTCCCGTGTTCTCCCTTCTGTACGACCCCGGACTTGCCGGCCCGAGACAGGACAGCCCCTTTCCTCTCCGTGCCGCTTAAGCCTTCCAGGGACTTGCCATCATGTGCGGGGTAATTTGTCAACCATGCTGGCATTGTGCGAGAAGTCTGGAAAACCGGGGAGAACCTGTCTCAGGCTCGTGTCTCCAGCAGGACCCCCATCCCCCTTCTCTGTGCCCTGTCTCCTGTCACCCTCACCTGAGGAAATCCCAAACTCCGGAAGACCCCTGAGACGTGTTTATCCCGTTGTTTCTTGTATCCAGAATCTTATTCTATTCTCTCCTTGGCAAGAGCCTATAAAATCCAGCCTGAAAGTCACCTGACCTTGTGGGAAGGGCCCTTCAACCCAGTTGCTCCACAGCTCAGAACTCACCTCAAGGATGAGGTCCCCTGGCAGGACTGCCATCCTCCATCTTGGCCACAGTCACCCCGTGCAGATTCCCTCCACATAAATGGAGGCCAAGGTCTGGCTGGGGCTTTTTCCCCTTCTCTTCCGGGATCCCCACCTGTGTGCAAAACGAATAAGGAAGCAAACACACCCAGAAGGCTTCTCCTGGCTCCGCAGGTCACCCTCCACAGGGGAGCTGGACACCCAGCCCCTGCTAAGAAACGTTCAGAAGGATCCCAAAGGTTCGGACGACACATGGGGAATCAAAGGACACGGACTTGGCTCATGACCACCTCTCCTCTCTCAAGTAGACTCAGGAGGAGCTGGGAAAAAGGCTGCACACACAGTACTCCTTAACCCCAGAGGGACACCCTAGCTGGTGTGCTCTTCTGACACAGGCCTCACATCTGCCAACACCAGTCTAACAG